>JAVQJS010030978.1:0-12681 GCA_036024795.1 Galaxias rostratus
GTGTGATGATAACTGCCTGGTTAACCTTCTATAGTCTGATTCATCCAGTGTCTGCTTCACACAGAGGTGTGATGATAACTGCCTGGTTAATCTTCTGTAGTCCCTGATTCACCCAGTGTCTGCTTCACACAGAGGTGTGATGATAACTGCCCGGTAAACCTTCTGTAATCCCTGATTCATCCAGTGTCTGGTTCACATAGAGGTGTGATGATAACTGCCTGGTAAACCTTCTGTAGTCTGATTCATCCAGTGTCTGCTTCACACAGAGGTGTGATGATAACTGCCTGGTAAACCCTCTGTAGTCCCTGATTCATCCAGTGTCTGCTTCACTCAGAGGTGTGATGATAACTGCCTGGTAAACCTTCTGTAGTCTCTGATTCATCCAGTGTCTGCTTCACATAGAGGTGTGATGATAACTGCCTGGTTAACCTTTGCCTGTGGCCCCTCACTCATCCTGCCTGTTATCACTCACTGATTGTTATGTGATAGATGTCAAGTTTGTCTGTTTGTTCGTTGTGTGAACCTAATTTGGCGACCAATTAGTGAAGCGCGTTGAGTCCTGAGATAAGCGCCAAAAGACTCTTCTTATGACTAAGACTAATAAGACTAAGACTAATCTTATGAATTATTATTATTATACTTAAAATCATCAGCTTTACATGGAGGTGCTGGGATATGTGCTTACTGTGTTCAAGTCAGACAAGTGACAAGAGACCCTGGTGGAGTCCAACACCCACTGAGAAGTATTTGACTTTATGTCGAGTACACAGAAACAACTCTCACTCCGGTTATCTAGGGACTAAATGGCTCATAGCAACGGTCCTGGTACTCCATACTCTTGCAGTACCCCATCTTTAGTTTTGTAAGAAATTATCGCTTTTTATAATAACGTTTAGGAGCGGTAGATAAAATCCTACGTAGTTCGGAGGTATTGAAAAGGAAGTGCGCCTGTTGTCTCATCTCGTCTCACTCCATGTCCCTCCTCGTTTCTTCAGGAAAGCAAACCCTCCCAGAGACTCGCGGACTACACCTCGTCGTTGCTCGGCAACGTCTCCAGTCCCAACAGCGTGGCCACGCCCCTCTCTCTGGACACGGCCTACTCCAGTATTTGGCAGGACACGCCTGGAAGCTTCGGACTGACCCCCGTCTCCCAGGGAACCCCGCGGACGCCTTGTCTGTCTGGAACCCCTTTCTCTCAGGTGGGAAATATGTCAACGTCCATCCATCCATCCATTAGCTATACTGCTTACTCTATGTAGTGTCGCGGGGCTGGAGCCTATCCCAGCCGACATGGGGCGAGAGGCGGGGTACACCCCCGGACAGGTTGCCGGCCTATCACAGGGCATATGTCAATATTATCATGATGATTTTTATGATTGATATTATCATTATTGTTATTATTATCATTATTATTATTATTATTAATAATAATAGTAATAATGATAACAATAATGATGATAACAAAAACGTTTCTGTTTTATTTTATTATTTTCATCCTAGCCCAGAGTATTATTAAATAATACTGAGTTGTATTTTACTTTGTGATTTTCCACTCTATCATACTTACTGCGATATAGTAGTGCTACAATGTCTTCCTCACTGCTCCTTTCTGTTTTCTATTGTGGTTTAGTTCAGTGTATCACAGTGTAGTATTACGTGCGTCTATTCCATTCTGTTACTGCGTATTGTATTATAATGTGGCTAATTGCAGTCTTGTCATGTACTGTACATACACAGCACCATCTTCCATCCATTTTCTTTGAAAGCCTATTGTTCTCTATAGTGGTAAATTGATATCTATGCAGTGTATCCATGCAATCATTTATATTCATCTCTGTTTTATTATAGGACTCCTGCTACTCAAGTCGACAAGGCACCCCTATCCTCCACGGAGAACCTCCACACTCCTCCTCCTCCTTTTCTTTCTCTTCGTCTTCCTCCTCTTCCTCGTCTTCCTCCTCCTCATACTCCTATAGTGTTTACAGACAGATGCGGCGGGACGCCCTCTGCTACCGTAAACCCGGTGGTGCCCGTTGCTACGGGAGACCGGAGCAGAGTTCAGAGTTTAGCTCCTTCAATAAAACCCCTCGACAACAACAACAACAACAACAACATCATCCCGGTTCTCAGGCCCCTCTGGTCCGGATCCCCCCCGCCGGCGGTGTCAGGCCGCGTGGCTTGCTTCTGGCCCACCATCCCTTCCTCCCCGCCCAGCCCACCCAGCCCACCCAGCCCACCCAGCCCGCCTCCTCAGAACCTCCCTGTCCCCTCCTCTCCGCTCCGGACCGAGATTCCAGGACAGGTCTTTGTGCCACCTCTGGTTCTTTACCTCCGGGCGGCAGCGGCTCGGACAGCGTCTTCAGCATTGGCGTCATCGTTACCCGGCACCGGGCCGGACCGTCCGTCTCCGAGGACCACCCCAGCCTGAGAGAGGTTCTCCCGACGCGTCCGCCAGACCCCGCCCCGGCGCCGAGGAGCCCCACCCAGGCCCCGAGAAGCCCCAGCCCCGAGACGGAGAGCCACAGCCTGGACTCCCGCATCGAGATGCTGCTGAGGAAGAACCAGAGCTCCATCGCCGGAGGCAGTCAGGAGGCAGACGAGGCCCAGCGGGAGAGCCCCGTTTCCCCCTGTCCATCCAGATACTCCCCTGTCTCGGACTACTCCCCTGGATCTCCCAAGCCCTGCCGGGGTCCTGATGCCCTGGAGGATGTTAGCCCCACGCCGCTCAGTGACAGGGAGGGAGACGAGACTGTCCAAGCTGTGGCTTCCATCCTGGATGGTTCTCCACAGGTACAAAGGATTCATGATGAGCGACCTATTAGCATTTGATATGTTTGGAGCTCTATACATTCTTTACAATGTGTTGCATTTATCTGTTCAGCTAAATGTTGGAGCACAATTTTTTATTTCATTATTGTTTTCCTTTTAGGTACATTTTTGGTAATTGATTTATGTTTTTGTTTGTTGTAGGTACATCGTTTGATGAGTGAGAACACAATGAGCCCAATGTTCCGACGTTCCGGAACGTTGGCGGTGCAGTACTCTCCTTTTCCGCCATCGTTCCTCCCTCCTCCTAAACCTCACTCCTCTATTCCTCCTTATTCCATCCCTCCCTCCATCCCACCTCCCTCCATCCCTTCTCCTTCCATCCCTCCTCCTTCTGTCCTTCCTCCCTCCATCCCTCCCCCCTCCATCCCTCCTCCCTCCCTTCCCCCTATCCCTGTTCCCCTCTCTGATGGGACCATTCCCATCCCCCCTCCTGGCTTTCTCGGGTTACCAGGTCCTCCCGCCTCCTTCCCTCTTCCGCCTCCCCCAATCCCCCATCCTCCATCGCACCTCCCCCCTCCTCCCCTGGCGCTGCTCGGCCCCCCTCCCTCTCTGGTCGCTCCTCCGACCCTCTTACCCCCACCTTACCCTCCTTACCCAGCACACCTGCCCCCGCCCCCAACCCGCCTGGACCAAGTTGGGTGTGGAGGTGGGAGGCCCGTGCCGTTTGGTCCCCCTCCCTGGATGCTGCCCCCCATGCCCAGGTTCAACCCCGCCGTACCCCCACCGGGATACCAGGAGCAGAGGGTGGACCTGCTGAAGAAGCTCCATAAGATCACGGTGGAGAAGGTGAGACAATATATCGCTTTCTAATCTATTTCAAATGGATGGTTCAAATACACTCTCTCTCTCTCTCTCTCTCTCACTCTCTCCCTCATATATATATATATATATATATATATATCTCACAAGTCTTCAACTTTCACAAAACTAATACCCAAATATCTTTTGTAAAGTTACTTTAGTTAAGTTAGGAAGCTACTTTTTAGTAAGTTTCTTTAGATAGCCATTTCAGTAAGTTACGTCTTCCTCTTCTTGTTTATTATCGTGGTTATTTATTAATCTTATTATTATTATTGTTATCTATTCGTATTATTGTTTTCAGGTGTTGTCTGTCATGTTGGAGGAGCTCCGGGCGGTCCTCAGGAAAGACATCACCCGTAAAATGGTGGAGATTGTGGCTTTCAGGGGCTTTGATGATTGGTGGGTTCAAGAGGAACACAAATACAAGGTAAGCTCACCAATCCGAAACCAGTGCACAAGTGCTAAACTAACACCAGCTGGTCACTATTCAAAGCTAGTTTAGATGAACAACACTGAAATGTGTTAAGTTGAGAATAAAAAATGTGACCACTCCTGATACGTGCACAAGCTGTTTTACCATAGTTAAATTAATTGTTGAGTACATATACATAAATGATTCATTTGTATTGTTTTGTATAATACTTTTTCCTTATATTGACAGGCTGCTGCAACCACAGTGAAGGCTACAGAACTAAGGGTAGAGGAGAGGGTCAAAGTTAGTCATCCTATTACTCAAATAGTAGGACGGAAGAGTGCCATCCAGCTTCCATCATTCAAGGTAACTCTAAATGCATATTTAAAGTAACTATGGAGGCAGATGAATAGAGAGTTTGGTATTTACAAACAATCAAAATATCATTTTGAATAAATCATTTCAACGGGAAATTTGTCTACTTATATTATTAATTCAACAAATAATCTATTTTAAATCATAAACATTCAATGCAGCAATAATCTAAGTTTAAAACGTAACCTAAATCATTTTTCTCTGCTTATGAGGGATTCTCATGCTAATTGTAGTGACTCTGTTCTATGCAGGTAAAAAGGAAAGAGAGTTATAATCCAACAACTCCCAATGCCCCTAAAGGTCTCCTTGTCTCTGAGAATACAGAAAGTACTGGTAAGCCTTTCAAAACCAGATTACATTTCAATCACACTCCCAAA
This sequence comes from Galaxias rostratus, assembly GCA_036024795.1. NCBI lineage: Eukaryota > Metazoa > Chordata > Actinopteri > Galaxiiformes > Galaxiidae > Galaxias > Galaxias rostratus. The sequence continues at coordinate 4,795 of JAVQJS010030978.1, forward strand.
TATTATCATACACGTTTTGATAAACTGTACATTTTCTCAACTTCGATATTTTCCGCTCGCCCGTTTACTTTCAGGACCGGAACGTGCGTGTGACGTGGCGGAGCTCTCGTCCGACGTTCCCAAATCCGCCGCAGTTTGTGGTCCGGGGCTAAAGCGAAGACATGCTCGGCCCCTTGAGTTGGACAGCGAGGGGGAGGAAAACCAGGAGGAGGAGGAGGAGGAGGAGCGGGAAGAGGACTATGGATCAAATGGATCAAGAGAGGAACGCACCACCGTGTCTGGCCAAGAAGAGAGTGGCGAGGCGGCCATTTCTACTGCTGGCGTTCAGGTCGGTACCTTAAATGGACGCCAAGCCAATAGGACTGACAGTATACATTGTTTTCTGTGTACAAAGTGTTGCTGGGTCTGTTTATAGTGGCTGGTTTGATTTGCTGTTTCCGCTGTGCAGCCTGGTGAGGAAGAGGAGGACGAGGTAGACAGGAGGGCGAAGGACGCCGCGGGCTGTAGTGATAACGAAGATGAAGATGATGATGATGATGATGTGACTGGTGTAAATGTTTCAGGAGGAACTGAATTAAATCCAGGTACTATTATCAGATATCTTATTTTGTGTTTTATTCTTCATTAATATATGAAGTCTTTGTTTCTTTTATTCTTACTTTATTCTTTTTCATTTGGTCACCTCAGCCGATGACATGCTGGGTTGTCATTGTTTTTTTCCAGAAGGTTCCGAGGAGCAGCTTGATGGGGCAAAGTGGAGCTCCTCCTCAGAGAGTCTATACAGCTCCTCTTCCTCAGACTCGAACAGCGACTCCTCAAACGACTCCAGTTCCGAACAGGAAGCGGAAGAAGAAGACGGGGACACGGGACAGGAAGCGGGCGAGGACCAGAGCTCGAGGTCATCCTCCGTGGAGTACATCGTGATTTCTTCCGACGACGAGGCGGAGTCGATGGACCTGGAGTCCCAGGCCACTCCCACCGCCCCCCTTACCCCGGGAACGGAGCTCGATCTGGGCTTGGAGGGCTGGTTAGAAGAGGGTCCGGAGGGAGGCCTGGCGGAGGGCGGCTACGAGGCCCGTCTAAGTGAGGGAGAGCTGGGATACAACACTGACAGGAGCCTCTATGCATCTCCAGACCCGGTGATGGAGGCCCAGACCAGTGAAGACCACCACCATCTCCTGCCTCCGTCTCCTATTGGACGACCAGGTTTGACAAGCCTTTTATTCATTGGTTGTTTCATGAGGTGTAAGGAAATGTCTGATCACTTAGCGTGTTACAGATCCAAGTTTGCAGGGACGTTGATGCTTATACATGGGATATGCTATATAAATCTATGCTACTATTTAAACACCATCTTTTTACCTATACTTATCATAGACTGTATTCATTTCTCCATATTAATTAATTAATATTAATATATTAATATTTTTAGTGATATAATTTTTTCCCCCTTCTTCGTGCCGTCAGAGCCCGACTTTGATGTGGAGATAGAGACCCCCGATTGGAGTACGGACGACTCTCCCAATGACCCCGCTGACCTACGACCCCTGACGCCAACCGGCTCCATGGGAGACAGCGACCCCGACCTGCTGCTCCGGAGACGACTGTCGCCCCCTGCTGCAGTGGAGGAGGAACGACCGCGGACGCCCGGTCGGGGCGTGGCCTTAGCCGGGCAGCTGGAGAGCGACGAGGACTTCCCGGATCTCCCCCACTTCCTGTCTGCCGCTCAGCCCGGCCGCCCGCCCTCCCCCCGGGTCTACGCCCGGTGCTGCCCTTACCCGCTCCACCACGACATGCCCCGGACACCCGGCAGGGAGGAGAGGGGTGTGTGGACCCCCCGCAGCGCTCTGTGGGTCCCGGCCACCCCAGGGCGGGACACCAGCCCCTCGGCGGAGAGCCCGCCGTTCACCAGCCCCCTCCCGCTCGCCTCGCTGTCCGCTAAGCTGTACCCCCAGCCCCCACACACCCCGGGCCGGGGCCTGGACTGCTCCGGGAAAACCTTCCGGAATCATTGGAGCCGGAATCGGAACCACAGGAACCACGGACTTGTCGGTTCCGGAAGGCTGCGAGCCGGCGTGGCGCTGCGCCACGGGAGACACTGCAGGGCTCTGTCGCCGTGGCAGCCAGGAGACGGCGCGTTGGACAGAGACCGTTACGTCGTGGTGTCCTCACCCTCCAGCCTCTCTAAGTCCTCCTCCATGGACCCCCCTAGTCCCAGGCTCGGCTGGCCCAGTCCCGAGGCTCCATCTTGGGGCAGAACAGAGCGAACCGCGGACAGGAGGACTGGGGTACCGGAGTATCTGCCGGCCCTGAACAGGAAGGAGGAGCACCGGGGAGATTGGAAGAACACCTCATGGAGGAGAGAGCGGAGGAGGTTCTGGAGGAAGAGGAGGATGAGGAAAAGCAGGAGGAGGATGCAGCGATGGCAGATGAGGAGGAGGAGAAAGAAAATGAGGTTAATCCAGCTCCGTTCTTCCATGTTAAGTCCTTCCTCGCTCCTCCATTCCCCCTTCTCCTCTTCCTCCTCCTCTTCCTCCTCCTCCTCCGCATCCTCCCCCCGTCGTTGCTCTCGCTCCAGGGTGGGGGAGGCGTCCGTCCTTCACCGTGTGTGGGAGAAGGGCCTGGACGAGGAGGACTCCAGGCTGCTCCGGGCCGCCTACGAGAGCCTCCTGCAGCAGGACAACAGCTACAGCTGGCTCAGTGACACTCTCTGGGTGCCCCACCCACATATCCTTTACCTGCGCCATGACGACGCGCCTGTCTTTGATAAAAGTGCTTAGTCACACGGGTCATAAAAAGAGATTTGCGTGAGAGAAAACACAAAACAACAGGAGGCATACAAGTTTAGTGCATGTCATTCATTTTAACACGGTGTAGTGTTAATCATAAATTCAATTCGGATATGTAGCATTGTTAACACTCTGTCAATGAGCCATATGTCACGTTCTTTCTCCTATCAAATACTGTTGTCTCATCTTTGGACTGGCTTTGTAGAGTCCTGAACACTTCCTTGACTTCCTCCCCACTCACAAAAGACGGGTCTTGTTCTGATTGGCTTGCGGCTGACCACGAGGACCGTTCTGATTGGCTGTGGAGGCATGGTACTGGTTGTGCTCGCAGTGAGGGATTCTACAAGATCAGCAAGAAGGATAAGATCAGATACTTGAACAACAAGTGTCTGGCACTGGACCCTCCATCGGCTGCTGCGCAGGTACCGACCTGAGATCAGTTAACTGCACCATCAGTATTGGTTTGTACAACGTCAGTCACTCAGACAAGTACTGATCTGAGATCAGTTAGCTGCACCAATTAGTGTTATGTATCTAAGAACGTCAGTCACTCACAGAGGTACTGACTTGAGAGGGTGTCAGACAGGTTTCTAAATCTGCGAGTGCTGCAAGAAAAATTAAGAAGTCCAGCTGTGCAAAACATTTACAGCGTCTTTGAGTGTTTTGAAAAGCGCTTTATAAGTATAATGTATTATTATTATTATTATTTAGTTTTAGCATAGTTAAATAAGTGTGTCAATAACATTAAAATATAAAGATATTTGAAATTTAAAACAAAACAACTCTGTGATAGTTATGTGCCGACCTCAAGTTACGAGGTGAAAAGATTTGTGTGTGTTTACTTTCAGAGCCAGGGTATCCTTGCTGCCCCTCAGGTGTCTCTGAGGTCGGGGTCAGATTTTAGGTCGGAACAGCGCCGCCTGCTGTCCTCATTCAGCTGTGACAGCGACTTGGTCAAATTCAACCAACTCAAGGTCAGTTTGTCCCGACTTGCTTACCCGTTCTGGATCATTCATTACATGTGGTGGTGTGTAAAAACTGTGCTTGGTTGAGCCAGGTATCAAATCAAATCAAATCAAATTACAAAGATGGTCAACTTCAGAGGCTCTTCCGTTGCTCAGTGTGCTAAATCAAACAAACCCTAAAGTTGAAATAATAAAAACGGCGGTGTCTCGTGACTCAACGTTTTTGCCTACGTGCGACCACGGGTCCGTACGACCAATCGAAGCCTTCCGCCGGCCATCACATCACTTCCTCCTACACCACACCCCCTTACTCACGCCCTCGTCTTCCTCTGTGGCAGTTCCGTAAGAAGAGGATCCGTTTCGGCCGCAGCCACATCCACGACTGGGGCCTGTTCGCTCTGGAGCCCATCGCCGTGGACGAGATGGTGATTGAGTATGTGGGCCAGAGCATCAGACAGGTAGGTGGGGCGCTCACTGACAGATAGGCCTGTAGTTATTCATCAGACAGGTAGGTGAGGCGCACACTGACAGATAAGCCTGTAGTTATTCCTCAGACAGGTGGGTGGGGCGCACACTGACAGATAGGCCTGTAGTTATTCATCAGACAGGTAGGTGAGGCGCACGCTGACAGATAGGCCTGTAGTTATTCATCAGACCGGTTTCCCGTCGTGACATTAACATTTTTGCAGGACGGCCATTACCATTCAAATCAACTGCCTTCGATAGTAATTTGAGGTTTCCACCCTTTTTGCCTATCAAACAAAGCGTATGGCAACAGGAAGTGAGGTTAAGATAGCTGCACTCGGCAACAGCCAGTAACCACGTGTCAACCCTGATCTATAATAAAGCCAGACTCTCTGCACAGTCTCTAAATTGTATGGACCATACTTTAGTATTGGTAACATACTTAACTTGATTTTTCATTCAAGTTCAGAGCGACAATCTATATATACTGCATATTAAGTATCATATTTTGCTTGGCCACCACCAAATTCCATCATGCAAATGTTATCTATGAGATCAAAACAATCCATGTAAATACAGTGAGTTTGAAGCATTGGTTGAACAGCTGGGTTGTAGACAGTGCTGTGCTCAGGACGGCTGCATTTCTCCATGGAGTCTTATCCCCTAATGTCTTTGGAACGATTTGTCAACGCAGGCTATCCCATGATTTACATTGTACCCGCTATCACATGTTGCTTCACCCTGTTCACTGTGATATAGTGGTGAATCACTACTAGTGGTTGGCTTAGTGGTGAATGGACCTGACTTAATAGTGACTAGTGATGGTTAGTTCTCTCCTCTCTCCTCCTTCCCTCTTTCCTTCAACAGGGGGAAAGCAGACATGAGGGTGACCAGCTAGGATCGAGTAACCGATGGTTACTGATGTTAAGCGCCTTTCAAATAAAAGTAGAATTATAAAGAATTATTATAGGTGACCTCTGATCATTAGCTTTGCCCTCTTACTCCTCCTTTCTCCGTCAAGTGATAGCAGACATGATGGAGTACTGCGGCAACCGTGGAGTAACTGATGGTTACAGATGAATGACTAGCGACCTCCCCGGTCATGGGATAGCAAACATGAGGGAGTTCATTGGTTACCAATGAATGACCAGCGATCTTTCTCCCCCGTCAGGTGATAGCAGACATGGATTACTGTGGTAATCGTGGAGTAACTGATGCATACCAATAAATGACCAGTGATCTTTCCCCTGTCACGTGATAGCAGACATGAGGGAGAACAGCGGTTACCATAGAGTAACCGATGGTTACCGATGAATGACCAGTGATATTTACCCCCCCCCACCCTCCATGTCAGGTGATAGCAGACATGAGGGAGAACAGCGGTTACCGTCGAGTAACCAACGGTTACAGATGAATGACCAGTGGATCTTTCTCCCCTTGTCAGGTGATAGCAGACATGAGGGAGACCAGCGGTTACCATGGAGTAACCAACGGTTACAGAAGAATGACCAGTGAATCTTTCTCCCCTTGTCAGGTGATAGCAGACATGAGGGAAAAGCACTACGAGGACGAGGGCATCGGGAGCAGCTACCTGTTCCGGGTTGACCAGGACACCATCATCGACGCCACCAAGTGCGGCAACATGGCGCGCTTCATCAACCACAGCTGCAACGTGGGTCACGCCGCTGCCATTCGGCTACGCAAACATCTAGACATGTTTTGACCAGACCTGCCTGAGAGCAGAGGGGCTGACAGTCGCTGGTCGTTAAGGACATGTTGCACTGTTAATGTTAAAGAGGCGGAGACGTTTCATGACGGGGGCAAACGGTAGACTTATCAGTTTAACTTACTGGATGACATGCTTGTATAAAATACTGATGGTTTGTCACATTGATCTTTTGAGAAACTCTCTTTCCTCCTCTGCATTTAAAAATAAATCCCCTTCTGCCTGTTTTTGTTTGAACTAAATATCTATCTTAGAATGCATCAACAACCTGTCCAGAAAAGTATTTTTGTATTGATATATAAAAAAAAATTCTCTCCATGTCCTCTTTAGCCAAACTGCTATGCCAAGATCATCATGGTGGAGTCTCAGAAGAAGATAGTGATCTACTCACGACAGACAATCGGTGTCAACGAGGAGATCACTTACGACTACAAGTTTCCAATCGAAGACGAGAAGATCCCCTGCCTCTGTGGAGCGGACGGTTGCCGTGGCTCCCTCAACTGACTCTGACCCGAGTGCGGTGACACAAAATACTTTTTGAATTTTTTACCAATCAGATACATCCATGACAAATACACAATGTTTTAGTTGTTTGTGTTTTAAGATCTTTCAAAAACCCTAACCCTAAAGTGATTGGAGGTTAATACCCCACACCAAACAGAATCCCTTTGAAACAATCGAAGCTGAGATTAAATTGAAATTCAACACAAAGACATTTTGTAAGATAGTAATTGATTACATTTTATATAGCGCTTTTCAAGACTCCCAAAGTATAAGATAAAACAATTACTCATCCCCACTTTTCAGCTGATGTCTTATAATCAGGTCTATTTAGATAATCAGGTCTATTTATTCAATTCTTCATTGGCAGAAGGTCCTATATTTTTATCATTTTAAATTACTTGTGTTTAATCATTTCCTTTCCTTTCACAAAACTTTCGTTAACGTGAAATGATAGTTTTGTAGCTTGTGTCAAGCTTTCTCTCCATTTTTTTTTCACAGAAGAGTTTATTATTATGCTATCAAAATGTTAATATGTTCTTAATGCTATTTATTACGTATCGATTTAAAGTGACATGCCTTGTTCTTTGGTACAAACAAGCAAAGTTACAATGCAATTCTTTATTTATGGGTTGCACTGAGAATGATGCTCATTGGTCAATAAACAGCGTCGCCATGGGGACATTTTGTGCGTTCTGATGTGCGTCTAAATGATTCCGTCAAAGGGCCAAAGAGTCGCGTGCCATTGAACAAATGTCTTCAAGGAATACAAAGGAGTAGACAAAGTCTCTCTGGGCATTGCTAAAATTCTTCAAAACAAGTAATGTAAACAACACTGAAAAGGGGATACTGTCTATAGAGCGTCACCTTGGACTGTCAACCGGGCTCACAGACGGAAAGGGATCCCGCGAACGTTTTTCCCCCTTCGACGTAACAACGTGGGGATGCTGTTGGAGAGGGGCGGGAGGGCGTTAGATGTTTTTCGACACGGCGTTGGGGGTCAGGACGGTCAGGTTCCCTCTGGCGTTCTGGTCTGCCTCGATGGCCTCGAAGAGGGACTTGAAATTACCCGCACCAAAGCCCTGGGAATGGAAATACATGACATGTCGCATATGACGCTATCGCAATCGACACACACACACAATACAACTATCTCTGTTTATACAATCATATGAATAAACTCAAATATATAATATATAGACCTCAATATCATAATATGATTTCTAAAGCTATATCACATAAACCCACCTATATAATATCACATGTAAAAACCACCTATATAATATTAAGTATTGAACCAACCTATGTAATATCACACATAGAACTCACCTATATAATATCACGTATAAAACCCACCGATATAATATTAAATATTAAACCAGCCTAAATAATATCATAAACCCCACCTACATAATATCATGAATAAAAGCAATCTACATAA
>JAVQJS010031025.1:0-16319 GCA_036024795.1 Galaxias rostratus
GTGGGGTGGGTGGGTGGTGTGGGGTGGGGGGTGGGGTGGGGGTGGGGGTGTGTGTGTGGGTGGGGGTGTGGTTGGGGGTGGGGGTGGGGGGGGGGGGGGGGGCGGCACTCTGGAGTGCAAGTTTGAGAAACTTTGTTCTGAAAACAAAGAATCCCTAATGATTACTTCAGCGCACTCATTTGGCAAGATTGATAGTCTATCAATACCAAGTTAAAAACAAACTCGGGCATAAGCGCACACGCTCATTAGCGTGTGTGTGTCCGCGTAGGCTCACACACACACACACACACACACACACACACACACACACACACATTGGAACCCTTGCGTAACCAGGCGCGTAACAAAAAGCGTCTTGATTGCCTATTGATTCGTCTGAAATATCCATTTTGCTTGCAGGGACCATTTGGAGCTCATATTTTTTTGCAGTTCTGCTTTCGCCATAAAACTAGCATGGGGAGTTCAAAGCCGGCGCATCTGACAGTAAGATATGCTTGCGCCGAAACTGTCACAGGCTTCTTATCTTCTCCAGCCCAGAAATAAAAAAGAAAAAAAAAGGGCCATGGCCGATCAAAACAACGATGAGAACACCGAGACGCAAACTTCCCGAGGAATATAAACAAACTGCCGAGTCCCCCCCCAACTCTTAGCTCTATAAATAATTCAATGGAGCGGCATAATAACAACATGCTGGCATCCCTTCTCTGACTGTCAAACATTAGCTTAGGTGTCCTCGAGACACGGCGAGATGTTTGTGCTGTCGGCCCCCCGAAACCCTTGAATCTCTACTGGCCTCTAGTGGCCGGCCGAGGCGTTGGCGCCACGTGCGGCGGGGCTGCGCAGAGGGGGACCTTACGGGGAGTGTTGATTTTCCTGTTGACGTTCTGATCGCCGTATGCCCTGCAATAAAGTGGCTGTCGTTTTTTCTTTTTTTTTTTCTTCATTCAATAATCCATTCCCTCATCTCAGAAATATTGTAATATGTAAACAAGGAAGGAAACAAGAACTGCCAAATTAAGAACTCAAATGGATGGTATGAGCCGCGTAATTAGCTGGTGCTGTTTTTGTTTGCTATTCCCTAATTCCTAATTAGAGAAGGCACACGGAATAATTTCCCCAGGTGTAAATATTTAGCAATCGGCCCCCATCTGTTTGTTTCTCCCTCCATAGTTCTCTCTCTCTGCAGCGCTCCCTTTCTCACACACTGTTTCAATGTGTCTCCCTTCCTCAAACAAACACACTTGCTGACACTACTCTCTCGCGCGCTCTCTCTCTCTCTCTCTCTCTCTCTCTCTCTCTCTCTCATACACACTCTGTTGGAAACGAGCGATAAGGGGGCGATGCGAGTGCTGGCAGTCTGTGTTGCTAGCAGGTGTCACGCCACCCCGACCCCCCCCCCCCCCCCCCACTCTCTTCAGGAGACCCGCTCTAATTGCCAATTAGCGGCGTGCCCGTGACCTTTTCCCGGCGGCGTTACGTACGCGCTATCTTAACGCCAGCGTGCCGGGAAGGTGCGCTCGGCTGGTTATTGGCCAGGCGACCGTGCGGGCCCAGTTTCACTGTTTGTGCACTTCAGCGACGGCGTTCGCTGAACGGTAATTGATGTGCCAGGTCACAGCCAGTCCAGGCGGACCCCCTGCCCGGAGTTACGCCGACGAGACGGCCTTCTTGCCGCGCGTGTGGGCGTCTCTTTTTTCGGACTCACACACACAGAACAGCGGGCGGCGTGACTCGTGGAGACACACGCACGCCAGCACACACCAGCGTGTCCCAAAAGATTACCTTCTACGAGAGCGAAAAAAAGCCCTTGTCCATGGATATCTTTAGCCTCCTGACGCGGAGAGCCGCCTTCCACGGAGCAGAAAGGGGAAGGAGAGACAGGTGACACGGACCCAACCAGGAAGGGATAACACGACGTCCGCACCTCACACACACTCGGGGGGGTTCAGTCCAAGTCCAGTCATGACGGGAATGGAAATGGAACGCCTCACAGCTGAACTCGAGCGTGGATTTTTCTAGTGGGATGGAAAGGTAGCTCGTGGTGCTTGGTTATTTATCGTTTAGTGTTTAGTTTATGTGCGTACGCGTGGAATGGACGCCAAATCTTAGCCTACGCATGTGTCCTTGCTGCTGCGCCTATTCAGGACTGATGAGTCATACAGTCAGAGGCACCGGCGGCCCGGCCCCGCCACGTATGCCGTGGTGAGAGGAAGGACTCCCCGAGGTCCCTTTGTGTCTCAGCTCTCTGCGGTTCAGCTTCGAGAGGCGGTGGGTAAGCCCGTGCCGCCCGTTCACACCAGCGCTCTCTGGACAATAGACAAAAGCCTCCCTCCCACCCCGACCAATCAGGAAGGGGCCCTGTTGTCAGCAGGAAGTGCTCAAGATAAATTCAAGGAGTCCTTGTCTAAACTTAGCGGCTGATGCACATCCTGCGCTTTTAGTTCTGGTGGGAAAATAGACAACTCCCACCCCCCCCCCTGCAAAGGTACAAACTGGAGGGTGCATTGAGGCAAGAGGACAAACAATGACCTGCCACATTAACGTTCAATCATTTGACCTGGGGGAAGAAAAAAAACATACAAACAAAAACAAAAGCCACTGGAAAGAAAATTACACGGGGATAGAAGTACATGAATGTTTTATTTCTGTTTGTGTTTGGTACACCTCCTAATGGCCAGTCTGCAATGGAAATATCAGAGGAAACACACATCGTCTCCGTTCGGTACAATGCTACTTAGCTAAAGATACCTCGGGAGACGTAGTCATGAACAAACACCGTGCTTTTCTCGCCAGCGGCTGGGAGGGTGAACACACCCGGGGGGTACCTAATTTTCCTGGAAACAAGACAATATTTACATTATTATTGAGTGTCCTTGTGCAAGCTGCGAGATGTCCCACAATGCCTCACTGTGGGACTCTGTGGGGGTGCCATTGGACAGCGGACCAACATGACCACAGGAAGTGACCTGTGCCAAACAATGCCGACGGGCAGTGCGTGTGTGTGTGGAGCTGAAGTGCCTGGTAGAACCGGATGGTAGAACCGGATCACCCCGGCGGAGCACATACGGAGTGGAATATCTGAAGGGTGGTACGTTGGAAGCAAAAACGACGTGTAGAAAGGTTCTGAAGTCATACGTATATTTCAAATCACAGAGGAACATGTACTGTGTTCAAATAACCCTGCTGACAGTGAACATGGTGGGGAGAATGTCTTACTGTCAAACGGGCATACCTCGTCGGACATGGTACGCGAACGAGGGACATCCTACAGCCATCAACACGGGTTGCTGGAGAAACCGTCACAGAGAAATGCAAGGGTTGTGAAGGAGGGCACACTCGAGGTAGCCTGTTCCTCCAGAAAACATGCATTGTTGAACAACCCACAAACTCTCCATAAATTCAAATGGAACGTCGATAAAATACGGAACGTAATAACAATGTAAATGCTAAATTACCCTGATCCCATTCATGAGATTTAGTCATTACTGAAAACAACTACTGGAACACGTGGGAGCACTGTTCGATGACAAGCGGAGAGATGTTCGACTAGAAAGAAAATGTCGTTAACGCAACATTTTAAAAAGGAACACGCGACACTTTATCCTTTAACAGTGAACGTTAATTGCACCAATTTAAATGTTCCCTAGTTTCCCAACCCGACCATAAATTAACTATGAACATTGTGCAAACACCAGGGCAAAAATCTACATCTGCAAATGTCAATGTTACTATGACTATTTCCTTTCCATGGTTTAAATAAAACATATCTATAACTTTATATGCACAAAGAAGGAATAACAATGAAACGTTACAAATATTTGAACCCTTTTAGCTAATTTAGTTGTGTCTTCATGGGGAGGCTTAGCTGGGCTAAATGCTACCATGTTAAAAAATATACACTCTGTTATTCTATTTAACTGTGTTTGTGCGACTGATTCAAAGGTGCTCCAAAGTGCCTCTGGGGAAAAGTGACCCAAGAAAAGGTTCAGGGTGGCTGGCTGGCCGGACCAACCCGAAACAAAGGGCCCTGGAGCAAAGGTAGAGCGGTCCAGCTGCCTCAAAACAGTCCAACAGTAGGGGGATTATGTTGATTCAGGAGAGGCCAGGGGTGACGACATATCCGGGCTAGAATGAGTCCTGAGACTGGCAGCTCGTCCTGGGGCTGGGTTCTGGTCCTGATGCTGAGGCTAGTTAGAGATGTGGGAGCTAGTCCTGATGTTATAACTGGTTCTAATGCTAGAGACTAGTCCTGGGGTTGGGTTATAGTCCTGGTGCTGGGTTATAGTCCTGGGGCTGGGTTATAGTCCTGGGGTTGGGGTCTAGTTAAGGGGCTGGGTTATTGTCATGGGGCTGGGGTCTAGGCCTGGGCCTGGACAATAGTCATGGGGCTGGGTTTATGGTCCTGATGCTGGGGGCTGGATCCGATGCTGGAGGCTGGTTGTATCACTGGGGAACTAGTCCTGGACCACCTAGTCCTCGGGCTCCAGCCCCTCCAGGTGGTCGGGGATGGGCAGGCCGGTGAGCACGGTCAGACACTTGTTCCACACGTTGAAGACGGGGCACACGGGCTGGGCGAAGGCCACGCGGAAGGTGTGCAGATGCTGCGAGCCCACCGTGTCGTAGAAGGCCAGCGTGCCGCTGTCGTAGTCCAGCAGCACGCCCACGCGCCGGAGGTGTGGCGAGGGCTCGATGGCCAGCTCCTTGCCGCCGTGGCGCACCACCCAGGAGTTGTTGCAGCGGCACAGCACCCAGGAGGAGGAGTTCTTGCCGATCCACTCGTGCTTGGGGGCTGACTTGTAGGCGATGCCCACGGCGTACCTGGAACCAAGCGGAGGAGGAGAACTGGCTTAGTCGTCGCTCTCTGGGAGTGGGAACGACACTGTATCGTAAGTAAAACTATGCACTAGCCATCTCGGCGTGACCTTTGAAACGAGCACTAACACGCTGTTGGGGAAATAACTACGCAAAGGCATGTGTCGGTAGTAAAACCACTTCTGTCGGCGTCAATCCCATTCGATGCACTTATCCTCCAACCTAAACCTCTCTATGTTCTCCCTCTTCCCAACACAGGAGACAGTCTCGATACATTAGGACAACCATCGATGGATCTTCCCTTCGGATCTTCCCACCTCAGTGTTAGCCTAGGGACAGCCGTGGCCTAGCGGGTAAAACTGCTCCCTACCTATCAAAAGATCGTGAGGGGCTCAAACCCCACCTGGTAACACCCACGTCTAGTGTGCTCTTGCGCATTTCGGCCCTAAATTGCCCCCTGCAGGAGAATGCCCCCGTCACCTCATCGCAGGTCGCTCAGTTCAGACGCACCGACCGATTGGCCGCGCCCACAACGCGCCTGCCCCTTAACCCCTCGTTGCTCACCACGTGCTCCCGCCGATTAGGGCCTCCCAGTAGTGGCGGCCGCTGTCGATGTACACGTTGCCCACCACGCCGTAGCTGCTGGTGCTGGAGAAGCGCTCCTGGCCGTGGCCCTTCTTGGACGTGGTCTCGTCCCGCTCCACCGTCAGGTTGTCGTGGGAGATCTTCAGCTTCTTGTGCGCCGACTTGGGATCCAGCTTGAACGGCTGGCCTGGAAGCGGAGAGGGTGAGTGCGGGGGGGGGGAGGGGGGTGGTGGAGGATGTGACACGGGAACCGATTAGCGAGAGGTAGGGTCAGCATTTTTCCATGTTATTTTTTGGGGGGGTTTTCATGAATTTTTTTTGTCCATCCATCCATTGTCAGAACCGCTTATCCTATGCAGAGTCGCGGGGGAGCTGGAGCCTATCCCAGCTGACTTAGGGCGAGAGGCGGGGTACACCCTGGACAGATCGCCAGTCCATCACAGGGCTAACACATAGACATACAATGATTCACACACACACACACACACACACACACACACACACACACACACACACACACACACATTTTGGAGTCACCAATTTACCTGCATGTTTTGGGAATGTGGGAGGAAACCGGAGTACCCGGAGGAAACCCACGCTAACACAGGGAGAACATGTAAACTCCACATAGAAAGGCCCTCAGGCGGGATTCGAACTCAGGACCTTCTTACTGTGAGGCAACAGTGCTAACCACTGCGCCACCGTGCCGCCCCCTGACACCGAATCAATTTAGCATTAATTTAATTTAATTTAATTTAAATGTAATGATTAATGTTTTCATCTCAATTCTGAAGTAGTGACGTTCTATGTTACGAGTATAAATGATTGTTTGAAAACAAAGAAATTAGACAGCTGGGTTTAAATGCAAAGCAATTATTTATTTACTAGTCTAAAAATACATGAAAATTACAATACTACAAACCATTACTAAATGATGACATAAAGAAACTAAGTGGTTAGTATCTAAACATACACAATGAAAAAATAAAATATTGACAAATTATGGTAAGCACAACAAGTCAGTAGGGTTGTCTCTTGCATCAAAAGGCTCAATGTTATGAAAAGCATGAGTTCATGTTATTGTGAGAAAGAAGGCGGAGCTTTGACACTGAATGATTGGTCTTTGGCCTGCTGCTGCGCCTGGACTAAATTTGAGTGATTGGCTAGGTAAGGTTTTGGTAAGGTGCTGAATAGCTTAAATAAATGTTTGAAGTTCTGAAGTCTCGAACATGGTATGAACAAAGTTTTTTTTTGCACTGTGTGATGTTACAAAATGGTGAAGTTATAAAAGTGGTGAAGTTAGAAAATGTTGCAAGGGGTTCTAGCCTGTAGTGAGGGCCAAGGGCTTTTTTCCTTTGTTCTGAGCTGTTCATGGAGCGTGGATCAAGAACAACGGGGTGCAATTTTTATCCTGTTACAGCAAGGTGGCCGACCAGACTCTAGCGGATGTTAAAAAGCAATCTTTCCTGGTTGCGACCCTGTTTATTAGAAGTATTAAAAGAAGGTTCCCAAAAGGTGGCTTGGGTCACATGGTTGGCAGCAAGCCAGTTCATAGATGTGTAAATTATCTCACCATAACAGTCACCAGCCAGCTTACCTGAAATTGATTTGTTTCTATTTACAGATGTATTCCAGTCATATGTTTTAGATAACATTTGCAAAGTTTACAGAATCAAGGTGGACATTTTGATACCTATCATGTCTAGGCTGACTGTCAGAAAAACTATACATAATATATAATTATTAAAACATAAACACAGATCATATCCAAAGTGGGGGGTAGATTATCTGATTGGTTCCCTACACCACCCTGACTTGCTTCCATTCCCGTCCTATGTAAGAAGTGCTTACGTCACAGTGGTAAACATAATATCCTGTGTATCCATCCTGTATGGCTTCATACCCCTTCAATGTGCAGCGTGCGCTATAGCTCAAGGTGGGCAATCCATTCAAGCTCGCCTTCACTGCCCTCAATTTAATGCTATTGAATTGGTCCATGTTGGTTGTCCAGGTGTTGTAGGCCTGAACTGGGAAACACGTATGGAAGAAAACAACCATGACCATAACCACAAGGGACATGCACCCTGAAGCAGTCTTTACACTTGTTCTCTCGCGATCACAAAGTGAGTTGACGCCACTGGTTTAACAGCCCTCAGAGAGAGGGGAAGTAAAACAGATAGGCCATTGGACAAGATCTTTATCCGAGATGCATCAGGGATCTTGTATTGGACAGGAGTAAGGCAAAGAACGTTTAGAAACAACAGACACTACTGGTTGTCGACAAGTTCCTGCAATCAAGCACTGCAGAATGTAGAGGTGGCAGTGGGGGCTGAGACTTGCTTGTTTTCCAAAAGAAAAGTGTCTGTCAAGTAGGTCAAGCATGTTAAGTGCTGTTAAACGGTAATTACTGTTCCTCACATTTTCATAATTTAGTTCCTTTGTTTATCTGTGAGTTAGACTGTACAGTGGCGCGGTGATGCTAAATTAACCACATGCTTATATTTGGAACAGAGACATTGAAATTGTTCGCAGGCTTGTATCAGGAAGCGTAGCTCTCAGTGGAAAGACTCTCCTGGTTTGGAGATTCATTGCATTTAAATAGCAAAGTGCTTTTTACACCAAAACATATGCAAACAGTGTTGATCAAGTATTAATAATTAATTGATCTTTAAGGTCAGAAAAATAAAATAAAATGTATACCAATTCTTGCACCTGGGTAGCATGTAGCAGTGGTTAGCACTGCTGCCTCACAGTAAGAAGGTCCTGGGTTCAATTCCCACCTGAGGGCCTTTCTGTGTGGAATTTGCATGTTCTCCCCGTGTTAGCGTGGGTTTCCTCTGGGTACCTCGGTTTCCTCCCACAGTTCAAAAACATGTAGGTTCATTGGTGACTCTAAATTGTCCATAGGTGTGAATATGTGTGTGTGAGTTGTTCTGTGTCTATGTGTTAGCCCTGCAATTCTTGCACCATTTTCCTTTTCAAAATATTTATTGCACTGGGTCTAATATATATATTTTTTATTTCTCTGATGTATATCTTGAATAACTTGTTTGCAAAAGACACAGGGTTAAACAAAATGCCTACATGGTCCCATCCTAGTCCTCCTCAGGATCAATAAGCCATTGATTAATACAGACGCCACAGAGAGACCGAATGAGAAGACAAGGGGGACAAGGGGATCTCAAGCAGAAAAACATTACTAATCTTGTACAGCCTCTCCAGGGCGACCCCTTAAAAGCTAGGGCTTTCATTTGAATGAATTAGAGTATTTGAATAGCTATGATGCCCAAAAGGCCAAGGTCAAAGGCAGGGTGTGTGGGAGTTGTCATACTGTTGTTTAGGGTTCTCGTCAAGGAAAGTCCCAACACATTTACAACCACTTTCACCTAATCATCTGGGAAGTAGAAAGTATTTTTCATTTTGAAAATACAATCCAATTACATACCTTTTGGGACAAATTTGTCTGCATGTTTAAATTACTTTTCTAGAATTCTCCTTTTTATTTTGTTATTGTTTATTTTACTTCTAAGGCCATAATCTTTTATTTTGGGAAGCATGGACTTGTGATTGAGTTTTCACATTATTGGTGCACGTTTAAAGGTAAAAGTATAGTAATTAATTGAAAGGCTCTGGTGGCTGTTGTTGAGTTCAGTGCATTCTATACATTTGTTTCCAGCATTAGACATGTATGATCTTTTGTTTTTTAATTCGTTTTTCCAAAATTGTCGTATTTTGGTCTTGTAGATATATAAAGTATACAATAGGTAAGGAACCTATTTATTGCTTAACAGAGTGTGTTCTATCAGCAATCTAGTTATGTTGTGCATTCAGATCAAACCTGCTCCTCAACACTGTAAACGATTAATTACCAATTGGTTTGAGTTCATCCATTTTGGATTAAATTGTTTCAAAAATCTTTTTTAAAACGTGTTTGACTTTGTCCGTGCTGAGGTCAGCCCGTGTTGTTTGACTTTGCATAGTAGTACCATATTGGTGAATGGCGTTTGGCTTTTCCTCTAATGGTTTCATGTCGCGATTGAAAAGTGAAAGGTAAATTGTGAGGTTGTTTTTCTATCTGTAAAGGACAACAACCACTGAGTGCCCTGCACTCAGGAACATTCCAGATGTCACATTTATTGTCGAAGCTACGGTGATTTGGAGTAGATGGTACAGTCCATTATTTGGGCGAATCCGTAGATCAATGTGGATATTATGTAACAAGGAAAAGCAAATATGGAATGTTGTCAACTTCTAAATTATACCTATTTACATAAACTTTATTGTAAGGTAACATGATAAGAATGAATAAGATGAACAAAATTACATTCTGTAACCCTAAGAAAAAGGTGCACACATTGCCAGAAATAATGCTTCCAGAAATCTTCCACAGATCATTTTATAATTCAAAGACATTATCAAACCAGTTTGTCTCATAGATCTTTGAGGCAGCTAAAAGTAGTGTTCGAAGAGGAGTTATATCCAGATAGCTTGCTCAGAATATATCTAGT
This sequence comes from Galaxias rostratus, assembly GCA_036024795.1. Lineage (NCBI taxonomy): Eukaryota > Metazoa > Chordata > Actinopteri > Galaxiiformes > Galaxiidae > Galaxias > Galaxias rostratus. Next base: position 9,906 of record JAVQJS010031025.1, read on the forward strand.
ATGGCCAGGAGGAACACATCTTTCAAACATCCATAGTGCTGTTTACATTGAGACAATGTGACAGTTGTGTTATGACCAGAATATGCAGATGGGAATTATATGAACATTAGCCAATATATATGTATATATATACTGTATATATATATATATATATAAATTGAATCCTAATCAACCCTTGCAGTATTATTCAGCTGTCGAACTGCAGCAGTCACTTCGAAAGAGATGCGACCTAAGCGTAAAATCGGTTGGGACCAGCATGTAATTGCACATTTGTTAGTTTAAGAGCCTGCTAAATAATGGATTTCCTAATGAGTGCAAAGAAAAAGTCATTAGCAGGGAGCATGTTTATGGGATGATATATTGGAAGGCGGGCTTGACACTCGCGCCCAGCACTCCGGGCTTCTAACTAATTGACGCCTAGGCTCATCTATGGCCCTCCACTTAACGCTGTGATTAGGTCAAATTAGTGTTGACCATAACGAGTCAATGATTGGGTGTTGCACCCATTACTCGCAGGTTAGTTTACGATAAATTTGTATGTACAAATATCCCCCACGGACAATAAGTTGTAGCTCACGTGGCACAAGTAGAACATGTTGTCAAAGCTCCTTGCTGAGTCAGAAGTGCAATTTTCATGTTGCTGCAAAACGCATGGCGAGACCGGATTGGACCGATGTGGCAACTGTTGACCTCCTTTCTATTTGTTGTGATGGTAAGTGACAGTAACGCTCAGCAAACGTCACGTAACCTCGACATGTGACTGAACAGCCGCTCCAGCAGGATAGCACCCAGATACAAATCTTAATGCCCTTAAAACTACTACTACTATCTTCCATTTCAATATTTGGCAATAAGTAGGTTGTCTGCTTTCCAACATCGACTTCTAATCATGGATCACATTTGTACTCATGCAGGTGTTTTCATTAGCACTCAAACCTCATCCTCGTAGTCCTAATCTGGCGTGGTCCAGAGAGAAAGGGTGATTGGAACATAATCGCTCACTTGTCAGTAAAACGTTTACTCATCATGGCTTTATGGATGAATTTGTGAAACCTTTGTATTTGATAGGTGGGAATTGTGATGTGATTGAAGATGTTTAGTTTAGGTGATGGTTTAAACCTTTGAAGGAAGCATGGAGGGAGAAACAAATGTGAACCTAGAGCAGCTTTCACGTTCTGTGGCCGGGTTTTAATACCCTCCTGTCTTTCCAAACCCTGTGAAGTGTATATTCATTTATGTATGTGCTGTTCGAATTACACTCGCCCTATGTTATCTCATCATGTAATTACTTTGCCATTAAACAAATTTTCCAATCTAATTGAAACAGAAGGATGCCCAGGCGCATGACAGATGAGGGAAAACAGAAACTAGTCATTCCAGTTGACAGGGTATTACATTTGCCCTTGTAAGTGACGATTAATTGAACTGCCATTATCTGTGATTAAGCTGTCTGTCAAATATATTGCCAGACATCATTCAATACGATATAGGATTTAATCTTCATCAAATTAGTCAGTTTGATTTATTATCAAACATGCCTGCAAACAAATCCCTACAAATCCCAAATTCAATACACTATTTGCTCAACAACTGAACTTAAAGGTGAAGCTTTGCTGATCTGTCCAGTCCATACAAACAAGGACGTCATTACTGCAAGTATTGCAACCCATAAAAAAACAGCGTTTGCTTTTTAAAACTACAGAACAGAAACGTATTATGCATATTTCGCACCCAATCATGTGTTTGATAAATCCTTTAGCAGTCAAAAAAGTGGCTATGTTATTACAAAAATGTTGATCATCCTTTAGAGACATTTTCCACCTCTGTGATTGCTTATGGATACCAAAATGAGCATATACATCTCCGCGTTGTCATCTTCAAATTATGTATGAGCTGCATTGCAATTTTTATTTCAGCAATGGGAGCAGTAATAATTGCATCTTCTGTAGATGCAGATGAAGATGACACAACAAGCTAGTTTCCACATGTGAGGACAGGGCTGTTGAAAAACCTTGTGGTGTCCCCCAGCCCCCTGTGTCTGGCATGGCTCTCTTGGCTGCTGTACAACATACCTTCATTGTGGGCCTTGGGACAAGTAATCTGTCATAACTGTGGAAGCAAATTTCTCCTTCCGAGACAGATCTCTCACACCCAGAGCTGCTATTAAATTAAATTGGATTTTATTTATAAGTTCCTATTAATTCACAGATGTCACATCAGTTGATTGAGTGTCCATGTACTCAACTAGTCAATTTATCACAATTCTGTTCGCTTCTTTTTGCAGTTTGTGGCCAGAGGCATACGCTAAGCAGTTCAATGTCTTAAATAATGGTAGTAAATCACAGAACTAATTATGTCTTTTAAATAAAAGATCATGATATCGTATTCTCCCTACCGACCACTTAATCAGTACTTATTGGTTAGATCCTTCCTTTCTGTCAGCTTTGCTGGTCTGGACAAGGACCTGAACGAGCAGTTGGAAGGCCACAGAATTGAGTATATAAACGTGTTAAATACTGTAATATAAAAACTTGTTTTATTTAGTATGTGCATTGGTGGGTAAGTCTCATACGACTTTGTTGAGTATTGGAGTTGTATTTCACTTTTCCCATATTTTTTTGTCATAAAAGACTGTGAGAGACTTGGCTAAGGTGCCAACAGACTGCTTTTCAATTGAAAAACATTTCTGTTGCCATTGTGAGTTGGTTCATGCTCGAGAATAATTGAAAACCAGGCCATCCATACAGAATAGATGTAAAGTTTCATTAGTCTTTATATATTAGTGTGTGTACGTTGAAAGCCACAGTTAAATTTAATTGAATTCTTGGTAACGTTTTAATTTGCTACTCTGTAAATACTGCGACCAAAGAGCCTTGATCTACCAGAATCCCAAAGCAACATTGAACTTCAGTGCCTGTGTCACGAACAGACCCCTACCGTCAGCGATGCACGGCTTTAAGATCCTAACCGTTTCTTTCCCCACTACAGCGCTGGAGAAGGTGGGCCGGGACTCCACCTATGAACAGGAGGGGAAGGTCCAGTTTGTGATGGACGCTGTGTACGCCATGGCCTATGCCTTGCACCGCATGCACCGGGATCTCTGCTCGGGGTACCCAGGCCTGTGCCCGCGTATGGCCAACGTCGACGGCAAGGAGCTGCTAGGCTACATCCGAGCGGTCAACTTCAACGGTAAGACCCCAGGGTTGACGCACGGCCACTTTTCTCATTATCATGTCTTCTTGCTCTCCATCCATAACCCAATGGTATCTCCATTTCAGTCGGCAGCGCTTTTTCTTCAAGATGAAACTTCAGGGTGTGTCGCTGAACCCCTTCGCTCTCCAACACCTTTGTTTCCTTCATCTTTCCAATCCCTTTCCACCATTTACCTTTTACTATATTCACCTCTTTTGTTTCACATACAATGTGGTCTTTATCTGTTTGTTCAGCCCCATCCCCCCACTCGAGTGTCTTTTCTCCCCATGTCATCTACCACTGATTCATCCTCTCTCTTTTCAGGCTGTCCTCTTATCACATTCTCAACATTTTTTTTCAAATCATTCCCTTCACCCGTCTTCAGAATCTAAATCCTCCGTCAAATGAGCTCCAATGTCAAAGCAATCCAAATGCCTTGGTGTGCAGGAAATCTGTACAAGAATTCAGGTGGTTTTTGTGATTCCTCCTAAATGTGATCTACAGTGGTAGATTTACACAAAGATTGGGTGGTTTTTACTTGTCACATTTGCTTGTGTTTCATTATTTTCTTCTCAGTGCATTCTGTTATGGTTCGATAATAATTTCCTCACTACACTGCTGTGGACCATTTCTTCACAGGCCAAACATAACAGCAGACACCGTTTAGGTACACTTCAATACCCAATTGTCAGAATCTCCGTTCCAACACTTACTTCGATGGCAATATAATTGGGAGTCTTTTACCTTTGAAGGATTGAGAAAATCCTTGAATTGCTTTGTGCGTTCATGTCATCAGCAGTATAAGACACTTTAGTTTTAAATGGAATGTCACTGCATCTCAACCACACACCTTTTCAGAATGACATACTAATGAAAAAAAAAGTGTAATATTTATGTTGATTTTGCACACACATTTTGAATGACCCAAATGTACTGCGCTTTGTAGCATTGGTTTCTTTTTTTTTGGCAGATGTTAAGTTGGAAATCTATATGCAATATTGTTAGGGAGAATTCACTTTGGGGACATGAAAAAAGATTTTTACTGGACAGAATATACCTAGATTGCGGATTTGATTTTAATTGGAATTTGCTGGACCTTAAACAAAAGAAACAATTCTTTGATTTTTGACTCCTTTAAAGTGTCTGAAACTAATTTTGAGGGATTTTTCATTTGCCCACTTCTGAATTTGGTATTTTCATTTGTATCTTAATTTGCTGTCTTTGCTATTCCACACACAACTTATTTTGAATTCTGAACAAGTAGGGTCATGAGTCCTAATTCCAATTTACAGAAACTAAAAACTTTAAATATAGGATTTTGAAAACTTCTCTAGGACTTTCTTTTAAACAGGCTACAGAGAAAGTCTTAATGATTACATGCAAGCCTTAACACAACCAAAGAGCTACCAACAGAATGCTGATGTATATCATTGTGCCTGATAGTCCTAATAACTATACAGTACATTAGCCACGTGCTATATTATATAAACATATTCATTGCAAACATAATATTACTAAAGTTCAAATTTGCCTTCAGTTGTCATATGTCAGTACAAAAGTTGAATGGGGACTGCAGCTCCTCCCCAGCTTCCTCCCAATGTCCTCCAAAAACCACCTTGGTCTGGTGTTCATGGGGAGGTTGTTGTCCTGACACCAGTGGGGACGGCATTGCAGCTTTAGTTTGATAACGACCACGCAGTTGTGTCTGTACAGGAAGTATCAGGGGGCTCAACCCACAAGCCTGTGGCGCTCCAATGTTGAGTTTGGGAGAAAATGAGATACGGTCGCCCTGCCCCGACACAGGAAGTCAAAGACTCACCTTCATAGGGAGGTGTTAAAATCCCCGCTCCTTGGGATTTGGGGAGACCTTGGAGGGGACTATGGTGTCAAAAGTTGAGAAGTAATCAACAAACGTGAATCTCAGATAAACTGGGGCAGGTTGAGAGTCAATGTTGACACTGTCACTGGAGGACCCTCCCAGAGAGTCCATCAGATTGTGCTGCCTTCCTGGTGTTCACCCTCTCCAACTCCCTCCTGGTTTTGTGCTCATATAGGGTTACTCAGAAGTTCTCCCCCAACCGCCTCTATTTCAGCAGCATTGACTGGTTGGCTACCAATGGCCTCGTCTGCTATAGATGCATCAGCACTCACCAAGAAGAAAGGGAGTGGAGGGGAGGTCTGTTTGTAGTCTATCATTGTTCTTAGACCCTGACACATATTTCTCAAACTTCTCCCCTGAAAAAGCAATTCCGTCTTCTTACCTTAATCCTGTTTCGCCTCCTTCACTGCTCTTCTCACATTTGACAAGGCTTCTTCCTAGCTGTCTATGTTTTCAGGCTATATTCAAGGCTGTAGGCTGCCGTGCGCATGTTCAGGGCATCAAGGTTGTTTCTAGTTCTCCGTGGATTCTGGTTGTGTAATGTCTTCATGATGATTTTTTTTCGATTGCCTTATCGTATCCACAAGCAGCAGAAACCCATAGGTACCGATACTCGCACTTCATCCGCTCCAATATTACGGAGCCGTGTTTGACCTGGGAGCAGAGGACCTCTCGGCTGTCGTTTCTGATCCGGATGTTTATTTGCTGAGTCAGAACTCCAGCTCCATTTTGACATTTGTGTCACCACATAAATGGACGTGTGTGTCACAAAACGGGATGGTGCTCCTCAAGCCATAACAATGTGTCACCACCTCAAGTCTAAATGGGTTCTGCTTTTGGTCGAAACATTTCATCCAAATATTTCTCTGGATATTGATTATTTTTGCTTTCCGCTGAAATCAATGGGTTTTTCCAATGGGAATGTGTTAATGACAGATCATTGAGAATGTGTTGACCAATCGCAGTTTTTTTAACCTTGTGCTTGTGTTTTGATAGACAAAACTATCAAAACCGTCACCACTTCCAAGACAGGCTTTCCCGTTTTCTAAATTTTGCATTTTACACTCATATAATTGAAGACGATTGCAATTTCAGAGGCATTAATTATGATGAAGAGCCATAAGAACATTAGTTTAGATCATCCACACACAACATACCGACCATTTTGCTCTAGTTGTTGGTTGCTATAATATTAATGAATGGCATACTTTGGTGAATTGAGTACTATCAAGAAATTGTGGAATAATTTAACAAAATTAGAAAGGCATTTACTTCATGAAATAAAATCTCAAACTTATTCTGAACTAATGCAAGTACAGCTACAGGAGTATTGTAAAAGCAAT
>JAVQJS010031027.1:0-19411 GCA_036024795.1 Galaxias rostratus
CCCCCCCCCCCCCCCCCCCCCCCCCCCCCCCCCCCCCCCCCCCCCCCCCCCCCCCACAACTAAAAGAGACAAATGTAATTATGGAAGCTTGTAGAATGGGAGTTTTAGGATCTAGAATCCTATAATGTGTGACTGGGCAGCCGGCGAATACCTGCTGTGGGTTTAGGTGTGTGTGTGTTTGTCTGTGTGTGTAATGAGCCCCCACCTTGCACCTCCTCCTGGGGAGCAGCCTCGGGCTCAGGTTTTGGCTCTGGCTCTGGCTCATCATACTCACACGCGGTCTCCTCCGCTACTTCAGCCTCTCCATCATACTCACACACCGTCTCCTCCTCTACTTCAGCCTCTACTCACCACAACACCCACATATAAATGAGGACACACACACACACACACACACACACACACACAGACAGACAAACACGTGTACACGAACACAACCAAAGGTTCACACACGCATGTACGGCAGTCACATACACTGGGGGGCTAATAATACCCACTGCTAGCAAGGCTTTCCTAGAAGTGGTTCAGACAGAAACCCAGTTGCAGAAGAAATGACATGAATGACACGTAAATGCCTGGACGCAGCATTCGATGGCGTGCAACACAATGATGACAACGTCCCACAGACAAAAATCAAGCATGATGTAGACATGATGGGAAACACTAAACAAAATGATTTAGCTACCCAAATGAAAGACAGCATGTTTACACGGGATATGCATGTGTTAGAGAGTGTGAGAGTGTGCTCGTGTTTGCGTACATGTCTGGGTCAGCGTGAGTTTGCACACGCGAGTGTGTTTGTTTCTCTTAGGGCGTGTGTTGGTGTACGTGTTGGAGTGCGTTTCCGTGATCCTATGTTTATGTTAGGGTGTGCGTGTGTGTGTGTGTGTGTGTGTGTGTGTGCGCGTTAGTCAGCTCAGACCTGCAGCGCGGACAGGAGAGGCGGAGCCCGCCGGCACCGGGGAGGCTTGGCGCTGGGGCGAGCAGGAACGTTCGGGCTCGCACAGCTGCTTAGAGAGAAAAGGGCTGTGCAGACGCCCTGAGAGAGAGACACCCGACACAATGAACAGAGAGAGAGAGAGAGAGAGAGAGAGAGAGAGAGAGAGAGAGAACAGAAGAGACACGTTGGCCGGAGGAGCGAGGCACGATGAGGACGGTAAGACAACGCTACAATGGGAGAGCGAGGGAGGCTGCTGGCAGGGGAAGGAGAGCTGAGGGAAGCAGACAGGAATGTGGCGTGGGCAAGTTCCAACACGGGCCTCCCCTGTCAGACCATTCTCCGACACGGACGCACCCAGGCCCAGACAGAGCCAGCCTGGGAATGCTGGGTCAACCAAAATAATGGGGAACGCTGGAAGGAGGAGGAGAAGGAGGAAGAGGGAGGGGGTCCTACCTGGCTGGGGGCTGGCGGGGGCGGCGGCGGCAGTGGCCGGGCTCTGGGAGTCGTTGGGGACCATGCCCTTCTCCCTCTGCTTGAACATCTCCCTGGGGTTGATGGCCCGCTGAGACACCAGGGAGGCCGCCTCCTGTAAGGACCCAATCATCCACAGACGGAGGCGTTACCCAATCAGCGACGCAGTCAGCTTCAGCCAGGGCGGGTCTAACACACAGTCACAACGCACCGGCCGACAGCCTCATGGTGGGGGGGGGGGGCGCTGCCAACGCACACGTGACCCGGCTGGCCGACCGTTAATTGCGGTCCCGTTTTAGAAGCATGATTAAAAGAGAGAGAGCTGTCGAGAGAGAACGAGGAGCGAGGCGAGGGAGTCGGTGGAGAGGGCAGCTTTGATTAAAAAAAACAAAACACGCACGTGACTTGAGAATGAAAGAGGGGGAGGGATGGATGGAAGGACAGAAGGAAGGAAGGAAGGAGAGGAGGCAGAGGCCGGCCGGTCAAGAGCACGGAAGACCGACTGAGAGGGACGACTCACGTTGGCCTTCTCCAGGGACTCGCCGCGTCTCAGCCCTTTTCTCTGGGCTGCCTGGTGCTCCTTCTCCTGCTCCTCCTGGCCAGGATGAGGATGACGACGGTGGAGGTGGAGGTGGAGGTGGTGGTGAGGGGGATGAATGAGAATGAGGATGATTGACGCCACAAATGACTACGTGCAAGCTGTCCGTTTAATACTCATTCTGACGGAGATTATGATTATGTGTATTTCTGCATCATTCAGATTTGGTGCCGCAGACTCTGCTAAAGCCCTGATCCAAAGTACTGAAGCTAAGCCTTTTACAAGATGATGGGCGGCGATGGGAATGAGACGGCCTGTAAGCGGCTCAAGCTGCTAGCGAACCCCGGAGCAGCGCTCCTGCGCTGGGCGTTCGGGCCGGCCCCGAGGACGCTCAGCTCAGGGAACAACTCACCCATTGTTGCTTCTCGTGGTCCCGGCTCTCCTCTTCCTGTTGCTGCTGGTACTTCCTGTTCCGACAAAAGGCCTTGTTAAAAGTCTGCGACACTGAAACCGAATTCAAACACAGATTGTCTTTGATCGAGACCAGTCAAACGAATCCCCTTTTGTTCAAACGAGATGCAAGAACGGAACGGTGTCGTTCATCGTGCAGGAACAAACAGAATGTGTCGGGGTTTCAATAGCTTTGGTTGCAAAGCGAATGTTCGAAATGCGAGCTGAAACAGGTGCCTCAAAGTAGGTTTCCACAAGAATAGTCTCCACATTACGCTAACGTCAGACTGGTGAGGCTTCCCCACTTACTTCTGCTGGTCAATCTGCGAGGCCCTCTCCTTGTCTCTCTTCTCTCTCAGAGACGCCTCCTTGGCCTCCCTCTCCTTCCGCTCCCTCTCCTGGACCGAGCGCTCCTCCTGCGCCTTTACCCTCTCCTCCTGGCGCCGCTTCTCCTCGTCTTTCTGGGAGGAGCACGGGGAAGCGCAAGGATCGTCTTGGGTTAGGATTAGGAGTCTGGGACGCACTCGGTAGATACAGGCACCGCAGGCCTGTGCTATGTGCAGTTCTGCATTTGTTTTGTCACGTGACCCACAGGAAGTCGGGTTGTTTTGTCATGGCGATGAATAGGCGCTTAAAAAGGATGTGGGACTCAGTGGCCTACCTCTGCCTGGGCCCAGAAGTTGTCTTTGTTTGTCTTTTTGATTTCAGACATGGCATTGGTCTTCTGATAAACCGATCCCTGAGAGAGGGGAAAAAACACGACATACATCACTTTGTACCGTTGAAGTGGTGTTTCCACCGTCCGTTAATTTTTTTTTACAGATTTTGTACATATTTCATATTTATTTTTAGATATTGTGCTCTATCCAAAGATTTTATCAGGCGCTTGTTTGGTGTGCTGTATGTTCAATTGTAGTGGCACAGGATACAGTCGCACAGCAGCAGGAAGTATCGAGTAGCACTGAAGGTGAATAAACTGACAGACAACCACAAGAAATGACACGATTTCATGCATGAACAGATGCCCCTGAACCAGCCTAACTTAATCCCCATTGTGGCAGCCAGCTAAATCACTTCTTTTAAAGCAGAGGTGTTACTGTAAACCACTAGCTCTGAACCTCGTCAAAATCTAGCGTGTGCTAGCTCACTATATATTACATTTACAGCCAACAACTGGCAAACACAATTCAGACTAATTCATGTACTGAACTGGGGCAGAACGCTTGCCTGTTAGCAAGACGGGAAAGAACCAAGGCAAGCAGAACGTAACAAATGAAAGTAAAAAGCGACCACCTGCACGAGCTCGGTGAGCGACATGTTCTGAAACTGAAAGAAAACGAACCTGGAGCCTTAACATACACCTTTAGGCTACCCAACAAAGCCAGCCCAGTTTACCTCCTCCCCTCCGGCTTCAGAAAGGTCACACAAAGCCAAAGGCATCGGGCCGCGCAAAGTCTGAACTGAACGGTGGCTGGCGCGAGCCGAGATGACATGCAGGGACACGGGGGTGCGCCCCCCTCCCCTCAGAGAGGAGCCGAGTCCAGTGTCGGTGTACGTACCACGGGCCCCTGGGGACCGGAGTCCTGGAAGCGGCTGGTCTCTTTGTGGAAGCTGTAGTTGGCTCCCGAGGCTTTGGCCACCTTCTGCATGATGGCCTCGGGCTCCACGTCCTCCTCCGCGCGGGCGTTGATCGTCACGTGGGCACCCTGCAATTTCGCAAGGCAATTTTAAGCCGAGCAACGAAAACTTGTTATGCCCTTAAGAGCAGGCACATGCACACACACACACGCGCGCACGCGCACAATCGCACACCGCAGAGCTTATATCTCAGCATAACGGGAACCACCCAGAATGTTTGTTGACATTTCCTTGGTCTGCCTTGATATTCGCTACTTCGATAATACCCAATCTTATTTCCTGGACGTGAATACGTTCAACGTGACTAGTGGCAACCCCAGGAACACTCACAGAGCGCCTTACTGTAACTGCGCTCGGCTTACATATCCTGCCTACATCAGGAAACACGCCGACATTTAGCCAAGAATCCGTGGGTTATTTATGATATCACCTTGAGGAAATTTGCCATGGAGCTGACGTGATTGGCACAGAGTCCCTTCCTGGCATCCTTCACACCTTCTCCGGTCTGCAAACACACAAAACGGTAGCGCCTTCAGCCTCCGACGACACCGTGGCGGGCGATGAATGACGATTAATGACGGAGCACGGAGCACATAGGCGCCGTGCCGACTCACCCAGTTGACGAGGACATACTTGGACAGGCCAGAGTTTGGGTCGAGAACGCGGCAGAACGCGTACATCACTTTCCCGCTGTTCAGCTCGTCGTACAGCTCCTCCAGGCCCCCTTCTGAATCACAGACATGGGGACACCAGGAAAACCGTTGTTGCCCTTGCGCAAAAGCCTACTCGTCCGAGAACGTGCGGATTGAAAAGACTGTGACACGCGGAATAGCCTACTGGCGTAAGCTGCGAAACCATGAAAGTGTACTGCGATCATATAGACTCCCAGACTCTAAATCGATCACTTTATGATACAATTCTGGTGAAGCACAGGATTATAAATTTTATAAGCACATACAAATACTCACCTCCCTTTTCCGCCAAGCGAATATCATTTGAGTTTCCCTCATAAGTGAACAAGGCCCTGGAGGGAGCGGGAGAAAAGCAATGTCAAATTGACACCATCACAGAAGAATGTCAAGGAAAGTAGGTCTATTAATGAGCAGCATTAGACAGCACACCCTGGTTTAAATGCACTCACTTATCTAATCTGTACAGAGGTCAGATGCTGGCATTGTAAAAACGAAATAAACTAGCCACTGGCTATATAGCCAGACTCTCCCAACAAACTGTGCCACAAAATAGGCACTGACAAGGAATTTAAAACAATGAAGAGAAACAGGTTATTATCCAGATATTAAATGACATGTTTTTTTTTGGTTAAAACCTAGGTAAGATGATTTGCTTAACATAACAGGGTGGGTTGGATTGGCAACCCTTGTCAATTTTCAAGTCTATACCGAAAATGATTAAATATATACAGACATAGCTAGCAACGTTCTTTCCGATCTATTGATAAAAGACAGTTTGGAGGGCTTTATTACACAGAACCCAGTCCCTGTATTTGTTTGTCACACTGTTGGTCTTACATTTGTAACAGTAAAAACCCTTCGTCGTTGTCATCTTATCTGTATCTGAAAATCTAGGCTATATATCCCTAAATTATATCAATGATCAAATAAGCCTTCGACTGAATAGTTCACAACAACAGCTCCAGTTAGAGATAGGGCCAAGTAGGGCAATTAATTAATTCAGGTCGTATTTACACATTTACCAACCATCACCAACAGGCTTTCATAACATTTTAGCCTGAAACAGCGATGTTTGGTTTCCCTTCTGAAAAACCAAACTAGGGAAATTACGTGCAATTAACAAGCTTCCTGTTTAGGACAGGATTTAGGATTGAGTTGGTTTAGACGAAATGTAGCAATGCATTTGGTGTTGCAACTTTAACGTGACCAAGGTTAGCAAGCTAATTAACTAACGTTTAAATGGCTGACAACCATTCATATATTCCACAGTTCATTCAGATTTTTTTCCAGACGAGCTAAGATAGCGAGGGCAAACTCACAAATGATCAATGTGGTAGTGGTCACACAAACGCACATTTGTAGAATTCCACTCAGACAAGCGAGTCAGCTAGCATAATTGTATAGCTTCACGTACGCTAATTGGGATGCTTGGTCGTTATACAGATCTACATAGTCAGATAGTAAACGCTAGCTGGATCTCCTGACTAGTGGAGTAGAGCGGTGCTATGTTAACTTAACGTTATCAAGCAGACATTTGCAAAAACTTGTCCGTTAGACCTTACCAGTTGGTTTTGGATTTTTCATCTACAACTTCTTTGTATGCAGCTGTAAGGGCAACTCCATTTTTGCTCAGATTCACCGCCATTTCTATTTATATTAACGATAGCAAGTTTATGTAATTATTATAGCTAGCCAGCTAGCTATTAGTGATGTGCCCTTCCTCTTTCGGGAAGCTGACTTTTGATATGTGCTTTTCTGTACTGTAGGCAGGAAGCTGGCCACACCAGACTAATCCAGACCTTGTCATAGGCGCTCCTCATAAAACCTTACCTCAGCGCCATCTAGGGGACCTGCGTGGATTTGTTTGTAACAATTTCACGTGTTTCTATAATCTACAAACTCAATACTATTGCGAACTGTAAATAGTGTATTGCACATGCATGATATTCGGCCTGATAAATGTTTCCTTAGCAAGTTTAACAAAGCAAACTAATAACTTGATAGGAAAAGGGGAGAAACATTGCAGTTCAAGACACTTGAAAAACAATAGGACCTTTATTCATTTGCTTTGACACTCAATGTTTATTTTGTTATATTTTGTGTATGCAAGGGGATATGTTTGTTCATGGTGGCAAGAAGGTCAAGCACGCATATTTAACATTTTGAGGTGCAATTATATCATAAGGCTGGTCCTGCATTGAGACAAAAAAAAAAGTTATATTTAAACAAGCCATTGCAAGTTGCAAGTCTTTACTGAAAAAAATAAATGATTAACTCTTGAGGGAAAAAAAAGCTATGGTAGCAAATGTAGAGTCAATGTCCTATTATATTTACCTATATACAAAATGAGGGTTAAGGCTAAGATTTTGACAGAGGTGTTAGGCAGATGAATTGTAACGAAATCCCTGATATCTGGCAAATGGCTGTGAGAAGGTTCGTTAGAGTGCAAAGCATGCCAAGCTGCCTCTGTGGACTCCACTGGGAGCACACTGGACAAATGAGAAAAAATGCTACTATCACTCCAACACCATGATGAGATAGATGTCCATCCAAAACAAAACAAAACAAAACAACAAATTGAGGTTAGATAGACTCAAAACTGAAACCGGAAGACAAACAGCTACCAATAAATAAATAAATAAATAGCACACACAAAAAAACAACAACATACAACTCAATTTTCTTAAATTAAACACAGATTAGTTTTCCAATAATGATCAGCCAGCATTAAGATTCTGTCTGCATTGTAAGTGGACTGGGGGTGTTCAACATGCAACCTTATGTATCGAACAAATACTCTATTGAGTTGTTAACACTTTTCCCCATTAATACTTTGTAGCACAACTATTTAGAAAAATCACTTCTGGCACTAAAATCATTCTACCATTAAAATTGCAAGTTTAACATTACTAACCCCCAAAAAGTCTGTTCTCTTAAATAAAGGGGCTTATTCGGTGTGATAAATGAACAACATAATTGACACTAGTTAAGCAACGTCTGTAAAAGCCAGAGAGTATTATTCATAGATGAAAAATAAGATTTTTTAATAAATATTGTGTGAAGCATAATGAATAAATTGTAATTAACCGGTTTAATAATAAAAAAAAGGTGAGAAGGTTTGAAAAACAATTGAGTCATTGAACAAGAAACATGTTTTATGCTCAGTTTGGCTTTCACAAGAGTCAATTTACTCTATACTGTATAAACTACTCCTATGTAAACTTTGAAATGACAATCACTGCTGCAGAAGTTAAAAAAAAAAAAGTAAAAAGAGAAATTGTGATAGCTCCAATAAGAAGTCTCCTTATTTTCCTCTCCTTTCTGAGCAATAACTTCACCCCACCCCCTTCCCTTTCTATGACATCTCAGAGTTATACTTTTGATTAAAAAAATAACGATCATTTTGTGTATAACAGGTGTCAACAAATCTCGCACTATCACTGTACTCGATCAGACTACAAAATAATTTGACTAATATCATACACTGAAGTCTAAATTAATGTTTGCTTAAGCTCACAAAACATACATACAAGGCCTACATTTCTTGCCTAAATCGGCAGTTGCGGACCCCAAGACAACTGAACAATAAAAATTCCGGTGACATCCACTGTGTGTATGGCATACTAAGCTGCCAAGTTTCAAAATCTAGTTCTCTAATTGAGAAATCTGCAATTTACTTTAAAACCATGAGGTCTGCAAAATGAATTGTTATCACATTAACCAATAGATAATTTAAAGGAGAAAAGAAGCAAGTACACAATTCCTCAACAGCATGTACACAATTTGTCCAAATATTCTCTGAAATAATTCCCATTAATATCCTAACAAAAAAGACCAAAAAAACAATAATAATAATAATAAAAAAACACGCTTCGATGATGGTAAAAAGCAGGATGTACTTCCAGGATTTAGGTAGAATTCTGATGTACAACACTGAAAGTCTGGTAATTTTTCTCACACCATGCGTTGCCCTTTAAGAGGCTGATAATGGTCTAAATACCTGAGCAACTGTATTCAGAGGGTGGCACTCAAGTAAACTCAAAGGAGTTGCTTCTTTTATAAAAAGCTTAATGAGCTAGTGCAGTTGAATTTAATGGTGTAAGAATCATTCCCAGCCCTAAGTTGATGTAAAAAAGAAAAAAAAATAGGATAAATGGGTAGACAACGTGGCCAAGAAAAATGGTCGTCATACATATAAGCCATTTTTCCATCTTTCTCTTGCCCCTAAACTGTATGATTAGAGGGAAGATCAACTGCAGGTTACCGCCTTTTCAAAGTATCATTAATCAGTTTCCGGGTGCATTGAGAGAGCCAAAGCCATCTAAGGTGGCGACAGCCAGCCACTGTAAAGTCTTTTCACATTTTGTCTGGGTGAAAGACGGGTCTTCGAGTTGAAACAGTCTCCAGGATAGCTGTGAGCGACATAAACTCGCTGCTGGTTTTAGCCATGCACTATTTTGTGCTGGGCACAGAGCCCTCATTATCACCAGCACAATCGAGACGATAGCATCAAAATAATAACACAAGGCCACTGAATACATGAACACATAGAAATACAAGACATCCAGTGGGGAGAGACAGTACCTTAAAAACATAAAGGAGAAAAACCAAGACACTAACTTGCATTCTCCTCACCAAACCAAATTGTTCCAGATTTAAGTCACGCGATGACATCATATCATTAACAACAGTGAAAGTAACCATAAGAGAATGAATAGCAACACTGATAATAATAATCACAATTATACTAGTAGTAGTAGTAGTAGTAGTAGTAGTAGTAATAGTAGTAATTTAAGTCCGATGGGGAGGTGACTTGGATTGGGAAGAAGCTCCAATCATCCATGATATGGGAGTGCTTCCAGGAGTTCATCGGTTCCTGCTCAACAGATCCATACAGTACAAGTCGAGGAGAAACAGCCTATGGCGGCGGCGGCAGCAGCAGCAGCGCAGCACATGGCGCCAGGTGGCCATGTACCCTGAAGTATAGCACATCCTTCTCAAACCAGTGTTTTGTGTGGGCAGGTGTGTGTGAGCACAGGTGTGTGTGAGCACATGTCTGTGTGTGTGTGTGTGTGTGTGTGTGTGTGTGTGTTGCGTGTAGGTATGTAGTTTCCCCCTCTCTTGTTCATTTGTTTCTTAGCATCTTTTAGTGTATTATTCCTGCAGGTCTTCTCACATAGCATACTTCTGTGTCCAGTCCCTTGCTAGTCTGTTGTACCTGCAAACACACAGACGGGTTAGAAAAAGTGACCCTCTTCAACATGAGTTTCACCAGTAAAGACATGTCATAGTAATCCAATAATGTATACATTGCGATCGCGTGAGCACTGTTGCACACGGTTGGACACATACTTTTCCCTGTCAGCTTTGTAAGTGTGGGCGATTTCTGGTACTAGAGGGTCGTCTGGGTTGGGGTCGCAAAGCAGGGAGCAGATTGACAAAAGCACTGTGGGAAAATTAAGGAGAAAGTAAATTAAAGAGGCTTAATAAAACTAAATGCGAAGGAACACAAATTGACAAAAATATTCAATAAATTCATGTATGTTTGAAATAATATATACATATAAAAAAGTATAAATATTTATATATCTATATCTCTCTCTCTCTCTCTCTATATATATATATATATATATATATATATGTGTGTGTGTGTGTGTGTGTGTGTGTGTGTGTGTGTGTGTGTGTGTGTGTACACAACTATCTCTCTATTTTGCTGTCTCTCTTTCTCCCTATTTTCTTTCTCTCTTTAGCTATTTATCTCGCCATCTCTCTCTTCCTAATCTGTGATGTCTGAGATTTTAATAGCTCCTGTCACTGTCGTGTCTCACCAGTTGCATTACACTCACCTCTGCCCCTTCCTCGAGACCGGCAGTCAAAACCCTGTGCAGAATTGAGGAGCACAGACTGCAGATGGAATCTATTTCTTCATGCTTTTTCCCATAGAATGGGATTAGTGCATCCAAGTAAGGATGGATGCTTTTAAGAAAAACCATGTGGGAGAGGAGGATGTGGATCATTGAGTACTTCTCAAGAGTGCCTGGTAAACACACAAACAAACACACACACACACACACACACACACACACACACACACACACACACACACACACACACACACACACACACAAACACACACACAGATAAACACCAGCCTTATGTGCACATCTACAAATACAAGCTCAGCCCAGGGGTTTTGCAGAGGCAGTTCCTTTGTTGTGTGGCGGTGCCTAATCACTACCTGTCCGTTTGAGCTGCAGTCGCAAACAACGTGGCGTGGTGGGCTGAGCCTCTGCCTCTGTGCCAGTCTGCTCTATTTTAATGGCCTCGTCCTGTTTGGTGTGTTTGTGTGTGTGTGTGTGTCGTGGTTTTATGTTTGTGTATTTGTGTGTCTGTGTATGTGTGTCTGTATATGTGTGTGTGTGTCAAAGATAAGTATGCCAAACGCTTCTTTCTTTTATCCAATAGTAACCCATTTCATTCGGAACGGAAAGTGCGACTCGCAGTGTTGGCTCTCCTGGAAAGTTCTACGTCTGCGTTTGATGGTAACTTTGAAAAATAAATGGTCTTCCAAGAGGGAGAGCAAGCAAAAGGCCCCTGCGGGTTTCTCGGCAACATAGCATGGTTTACTTGCCTCTAGGCTGATGCTGTTTCTTGCCTCATAACAGCATGTGTTTGTGTGCGCAGGAGTGTGCCAGTGTGTACGTGTGTGCTCGCGTTCCGCTCGCTGTGTTTGTGTGTGTGTGTGTGTGTGTGTGTGTGTGTGTGTGTGTGTGTGTGTGTGTGTGTGTCTTTCAAAACCGACAACTTGGCTCCCCTGCTTTACGCTGATCCCAAATTCCTCCTGGGATCGTTGGCCTGATTATCCACTGCTCTGCACTTAGCACCATCCACAGTGTCTGAAATCCATTCTCCTGGTGATTACACCCCACTGTTGGTAATGAACTTGACTGTGGGCGGGAGAGCATGCACATTGGCCTGGGAGGATCAATGCAGAGACGGCCATCCAATTCTCTGGCCCCCTTATCTAGACCTGATCACACACACGTGCGCGCACACACACGCCAAATGATTCATGTGTGTTGATGACTTGCAGTGAGCACGGTGTTGTATTCTGGGGGTTAGTTAGTTCCCTGCCATCAGCCGTCCGTGGTCTCCGGTGTCGGTGCCCTAACGGTGGCGGCGCGGCAAGACGGAGAGGACAGAGATGTGCGCGGCGTTCAGTCACGGCTCTCTGTCATTCTAATGGCAAGCACAGGAGCCTGCTGCTGCATGAGTCAGCCGCTCAGGGTCCCCCTCTGACCCCCCCCCCCCCACTCCTGCCTCTCTCGATCGCTGAGTCGGGGCCTGCCATTAGGGCTTTCCTGCGAGCTAATCCGTCTGCCGAGAGAGACGAGTGCGGCAAGGGGAGGAGGAGGCGAAGAGGTGTGGGGGTAGCCACGGCAGCTCGCTCCCGCTCCGCAGCGTGCGCTTTTGTTGTTTTTTCACTCTCTCTCTTTCTTCCGTTTCGTTTCTCTGGACGTGACGTTCTCCTTTTGCCCTCCCCTCTACCTGCCGCTGCTCTGTTTCACACTGTTCATGTCTCCCTCCTTCGCGCCCCTCTATCTGTCCTTCTGTCTTTCTTACTTGCCAGCCTAGAGAGGCGGCCCACCTCCTGCGTTGCCTGCTCCCCTTCCCTCCCAATCCTCGCTCCCCTCTGCCTCCTCCTCCTCCTCTTGTTGCTCAGGGTACCTCTCAAATGTCAGCGTGGCATATGAGTGGGAGGCAGCTCCATCTGAATCCAGAACAGCCTGGCTCTCGGTCCAATAACACGGGGCCTGGGCAGCCAGTGCACTTTGGAGGAAAAGGGGGAGGGCTTTTGACACCGGGAGGAATGGTGGTAAAAATCCTCTAAAGGTTGCGAGCAGATCTGGTTCATTTTCTCACCGTGGGTGGACGGGATTGAGCGGGCACGGAGTCGTGTTGAGCCACACAGTCGCACAGGGACACACACACACACAAACACACACATGCTGGCGCTGGGATGAGTCAGAGGGGAGCAGCTGGAACTGATAAGACTCCAGTCGTTAGGTTGAGCTGTCACCATCTGGAGGAAGACTCGTCTCCCTGACTCCCAACTCCTCAAGGACCGGCAGCACAATGATCTCCCAATGACAGTCTCTGTGTGTGTGGGTGGCTGGATGGGTGGGTGGTTGTGTGCGTGTGTGTTCGTGTGTCTATGTGTGTATGTGTGTTTGTATGTATGTATGTGTGTTCCTGTCTGCATGTGCAAGTGCCTCTGAGTGGGGTGGGCACATGTACATCCGTGTGCATGCCTGCTTGGAATGTGTACAAACGAGCGTGCACCTTCTTCAGGTTCCCTTCTCCGTGCGCGAGCCGCGGCAGTCCTGTGCGCGTGAATGCGACAGACTGCTCATAGCAACAGTCCTCCGTCTCCCTGCTGAAGCCGAGCAGGCGGGCAGACAGCCAATCTGTTGTTGAGTCCCTCCATGTTGCCGCGAGGTTCTATGTCCGGTACTGATTAAAACTCTGTGTGTGCCTGTGTGTGTGTGCGTGTGTGTGTGTGTGTGTGTGTGTGTGTGTGTGTGTGTGTGTGTGTGTGTGGGTGTGTGTGTTTGTGGTGGGGGGGTTCAGCTCTGATCAAGTCGAACTCTTGTCTCATCCCATCAGCCCCTCTATTTGTCTGTGCGGCGTGTGACGGCTGCACCTGAGCTTGGGGAGCCGGTCGGACGGCGGAGATATTTACACGGGTCGCTCCCGCAGCGGAGAGTCCATTAGGCCTGTCAGACCGGTTTAAGGCCAAGGGGTTGCGGGGGAAACGGCCGTTTACGCGTGTCCCTCTCTTTCCCTGTGTTTGTGTTTCTGTGTGTTCGGCCGTTTAACGGGCGGATTTGTGGGAGGCGGCTGTTGTCATGACCGTGGAGGCGGCAGGGGTTCTAACAGGAGGGAGGGTTGACCTGTCTGTTGTGTGCTCTCGTTGGCAGGATCAATCCAGGTAGAGACGTCCCTTACTATCCAACAGGCCAGGCAGCTTAACCGATAACCCCCCCTCACCCCACTCCCAACCACCGACACCGCCCCCCATTCCGAACACCACATCCCTGCGGCCCGTCCCAGTAACACATGAGAGGGAGCCAACCCAGGCCCACCATGAAAAAGATCTATATCGGCAAAACGGCCCTAAAAGTCCCCCGCAATGGTGGCAAACATCCAAAGAAGAGGTAAGAGCCCTCCGAAGCCATCCCTCCATCCCTCCATCCCTCCATCCATCCATCCATCTGTCCTTGTCGTCCGTCCGTTCGCCCACTCCGGGGGAGGGGGAAAGGGGGTCGCCCTATCCACCTGCGAAACCATCCTGTCAAGTGGCGCTGGGCTGCCCGGGTCACCCTGCCGCCGCCTACTGTCGGAACGAAAACCACTCACCCCCGCTGGCTGCGGTGAATCACTTTGACTCACTGTGCCATCTCGAGAGGGTGCTCGTCGCGCCGTGCGCTCCCTCCCCCGTCACGCTGTAGACAGCTGAGCTCTCCCTGGGCCGTGCCTGGCCGTGCTGCTGCTGTGCAAACCGCTGCTGCGTGAAAGGTAGCGGGAGAGACGAGCGTTCCAGAGGCGCCATCAGGCCGTCGTCGTTCGCTGTGCCCAGCTCGTCTAGGTTAGAGGTTAAAGGGCATGCTTTTGGCTGGCAGAGACCACAGCGATTGTCTCAAAATGGCACATATCGAGTGGTGAGAGTGAGGGTAAGTGATCCCACTACCTAGACTGTTTGATTTGAACCAGCCAGGGGCTCTGGCAGTGTACGGCCTTCACACGGCATGCACCCTCCAGCTTGCGGCCCTCCCTTTCACAGTGACGTGTTCATTCCATTTCGGCTGGGCTTCCGCGTTGCCGGGGTGCTCGCGGGAACGGAGAAATGAAAATGGGCTTTTCAGCCGTCTCTTCTTCCTCCTTCGGATTACCACGCTCCTGCATAATATGCAGCAACGGAATCAGAGGCATTCACGGGGGAAGGGTTTGACACCTCCACATTGGGAGATGAAAGTGTTTAGAGGAAGCCCATCATCGTCCCCCTTCTCTTAGCCTCCGTGATCTTGTCAAAGGAAAGAGAGTGAGAGAGAGAGAGAGAGAGGGAGAGAGAGAGAGAGAGGGACGGAGGGAGAGAGAGAGAGAGGCGAGGCGGCACGGCAACATCTCCGACCACATCCCCATCCGCTCTCCCTGTCTGTTTTGTGTTATCAGGCCGCAGATAGAGTCATTACCCTCCTTTCTCTGTCTGTCCATCAATACGGGCCCATTAGCTGGCCGGTGACACTTGGATCCATCAGTGTGGCAGGCGCTTCCTTCCGCTCTTGCGCTTGCCCTTTCATTAGATTGAAGCACAAGTAATGCGTGCAGTCTAAATATAGGCCTCATTGTGGTGGCTCATTGAATTACCTGTGGAATATCACTATTCTGTGGGTTTAAGCCCTTCAAATTCTCTCCCTGTGACGTGTTGGAGTCCAGAGGCTTATGTTTCCACAGAGATGAAGTCCTCAACGGTCACTGGGCACACTTTAGTAAGGGTTCAATGGAGTAGTTTTTTTAATTACATACTGAGAAGGGTAGTGTGTTGTTTACATATAGCACACAAGGGCAAACAGCTTGAATTTAAGATTAGAGGTTTGAGGACTTGCGCGGTGTGCGTGTGTGTCTGTGTGTTGTTTTTTGGCGTCACTTCAAGCATTTTCCTTCACAATCTGTTCTTTGTAACTCCCACTCATAATATGCTCTTTGCCATTTTAGAATGGCAATTGTTCATTACCACAAAGAACATGTTGTATTAGTACAGGTGGAATGCAATCAGAGCAAAAAAATGTCTTAGTGACCAGCTTAACAGTATGCCAATTGTCTAACGTCTGGTCTTTTTGTATGTTTATCCTTTTGTCTGTGCATGTGTGTGTGTGTGTGTGTGTGTGTGTGTGTGTGTGTGTGTGTGTGTGTGTGTGTGTGTGTGTGTGTGTGTGTGTGTGTGTGTGTGTGTGTTTGTTGCAGCTCCTTGCAAGAGCAGAAGGAGGACCTGCGGAAGCGTCTGTCCTACACCACGCACAAACTGGAGCTGCTGGAGAGCGAGTTTGACTCCACGCGCCAGTACCTGGAGACGGAGCTCCGCAGGGCCCAGGAGGAGCTCGACAAGTTCACAGACAAACTCCGCCGGTACAAGCCCTTCCCTAGATATGGCCCATGGTGGCAAAAATCCCAATTCAGGAATATGGAGAATGCATTCATGTGGCTTAGACAAATCACTGTATTAGGGCAGGTCTCTGTGTCCTGCTATTGCCATGTTGTTGATGACATAAGCATGCGGACGCCAAATTCAAAACCCAACCGTAAGTGTGCGCGTGGGTGTGTGTCAGTGAGCCAGTGTTCTCTGCATCTTTTAGAATACAAAGCAGCTACTCGGCATTGCAGAGGATCAACCAAGACCTGGAGGAAAAGATTCACCGAAACGTAAGTGTGCCCCCTCTACCATCTTTAATGACACTGCTCTTTGTGTGTATTTGCGTGTGTTTCCGACAACTGGCTCTTATACTTTGGCGCGTGCATGTGCTCCCGGGCGCGTGCACACCTGTAGGCGCTGAGTGACAAGGGGATGCAAGCAGTGGTTCAGTGTTTAGAGAAGGCAGCGGAAAGTGTCAGAGGTGGATATGAATGCCCCACTGATGGCACCGACTGACGGTAATTACAGCTCATTACAATAGGCTGTCCTACTTCCAAAGGCAGAAGGATAGGGAGCTCATTGTTTCCCAGAGCCCCGCTCCCACTGTCAGATGGAGCCTGGCGTGGAGAAAAGACACAATTAACCAGCCGTCACCGCAGCATTGTACGGGCCGGTGTTTGTCTCCGGTCCGACTAGACATCTAAGTGTGTCTCCGAGTCAGTTTGTCAAAGGGAGAGAGAGAGGTGGCCATCAGAGGAAGCCGATCACAAAGAGCCCGCGCCGGCGAAATGTCAGGGGCCGATCGCGGGGAGCCACGCTGGCTTCGGGTTTCATTAAATGAAAAGACGTCGGCCCTTTTAAAGAGAGGGAGAAGCCGGCGGGGCTGCTCCGGCGACGCGGCTTCATCGGGTGCTATCGATTCCCCTACGTGTCCTCTCTCCCTGGGGGGGGGGGGGGGGGGGATCTGGCAATTTACTCTTTCTTTAATCAGATGGCGCTTTGCTCTCCGGGCACTGGCTAACTCTGTCTGCCCTTGCGATTCAGTAGTCCGTCAGGACTGGGTGGGGGGGGATTGCACAAAGTGACATCTGATGCGGTGCGTCTGACTGAAGCGTCTCGGCCGTCTCTCCCCAGTCGCAGCACCACGACGACGAGAAGCGGGCGCTGAGTCGCGAGATCATCGTCCTCAACAATCACCTGATTGAGGCCAAGCTCACCATCGAGAAGCTGCGGGAGGACAATGTAAGGGTCTGAGGACACTGCTGCAGCTTCCTGTAGTGTTTTCATATAACGCTCTTCTAAAACCCCAGGAGGCTTCACATGGTTCGCCACAGACAATTAGAGTTGTTAGAGTATAATGGTAGGCTCATCAATCAGATAGAGGATTATGTACTACTGAGACCATCTTTTCATCGGTTTTATGATAAAGTAGGTAATTAAGTACATAATTCCTATAGACTGTCATGACTAGGTATTTTTCTTAAACAGTTATTATGTGGTATTATATTTCTTGATTTTCCATTTATTATACTTTGACGTCATTATTCCTTATTGTCTGGGATATGGCCTAGTGGCGTTTCAGTGGCGCCAGTTATCAATATTTTCCTTTCAAGTTATACAAAAGCATGTGTCTGTCTCTCCAGGACTTGTACAGAAAGGACTGTAACCTGGCTGCCCAGCTGCTGCAGTGCAACAAGTCCCACTACCGCACTCAGCTCTCTGAGGTGAGCGCCGCCTGCCTGGAAGCCCCTTGCCATCCTTTGCCCCACGTGCACTGGGATGAAAGCCTGGTATCCGGTAGCCGGGGTTAGGGGTCCACAGAGAGGATCATTCACTAGAGTCCCAATCCCATGGGATGAAGCTTCCCCCTTTTTCTCTGATCCCGTGGCTGTGGCCGGGCTCCAGATACGTGCCGTGGACTGCAAACATTCGCACAAATCGGCTATTGACACCCTTCAGAGCCGGGGAAGCAGGATTAAAAGCTAAGCCATGGGCTCTAGAGCCATTTTGCAGGTTGCGTAGCTCAAGCACATGCAGACGAGTCCGAGTGGGATTGTTCGGCTGATGAATTGGGTAATCAGGTAATTAACTGACATGTATTCAGAGGGCAACTCCAACCAGCGTTTGGCAGATGGTAAGCAAGTGATACTGTAGGCGTCCGCACTTAGTAACGTTGAGGCAAAGGGGACTGCAGTCCAGCAAAGTATACCGTGCATATACATTGTTGCCTGTGGCCAGCAGTGTATCGAGTGTGTATTGATGATTGTGTCAGTGCTAGGTCGGCCTGGCTGTGCTTTCCGCTGCATCAGCCCTGGGCCTTGTGCCTCGTGCCACGTGGCAGCAGATGAATCGGAAGCAGCTTAAAGATGCCTCTCCACATCCTGGCACGTACAGACACATGTGGAAATATCGATTCGAATGCTGCTCGTTGGTTACATAACGTTGCTGCGCCCAACTCCAGTGAGTTTTTGTGCGGTTGCGTCTGTTGTGTGAAAAACAGTTAAACGGATACACCTGACTGTTGTTTGTCACCTCTTGTCAACATGATGGTGGTCAAATTATCTACTCATGCCTACCAATTACTTTTTTTAGGGGGGGGGCGTATACCCACAAGACTGGCTGATGGGTGCTGTAGCACAGTTCAATGTGCCTCATTGAAACGTATTAGTCACTTGTCCTGCTGCAAAACAAGCACTAGGTGTCTGTAGACTAACGGCCTTGATATGCAGTATGCTAATAATTCTTAATATATTTTCCTTGAACCAATTTAGGCCTTAAGTCCTGAAGTGACAGCAATCAAAAACACTCAGGGTAATGTGATAAACGTTTTTGGTGGTTTGGTAAGTGCTGTAAAAAATACTGGAAAGGAATGTCTAATACAAGTTATCTGCTTTGACGTGGCTCATGTAGACACAGTTATAATTACCTCCTCTTTGCAAATTAACAATAATTGACTCGATTCCCGTTGATGAGGGCTGCATTTGGCATAATGCTTGTTGCTATGGTGAGGCATAGACACCAGCAAGAGAAGAAGAAGAAGAAAAGCCATAGAGTAGTATCATCGATGATATTCATAACAAGCCAACAACCTCGCTTAACAGTTTACAACTGTAACATCAGTATCTTCTCTACAATTCCCTGTAATGTTAATCATATCAGTATAAGCAAGGATATTTTTCTGCCAATGCAGAGACATCTTTATTGTTTAATTATTCTAAAATACAACAAATGTGTGCATTAAAGCTTACACTAACTCAAAACAGAAAGTTAAATCTACATCATAGATGATAGATGGATCTTGGAACAGATTGGATGAAAAGACAAACATATCCCAATCTGCCTATCTTAGCATATTTATCTCAATAATTCTTTCTGATTCTGGCACACAGTGGTAATGACATTATATTTAAACCCTGTATATTATTAAATCTCTCTCTCTCTCTCTCTCTCTCTCTCTCTCTCTCTCTCTCTCTCTCTCTCTCTCTTCAAGT
>JAVQJS010031095.1:2500-18373 GCA_036024795.1 Galaxias rostratus
GGTAGAACAATGGATCATAAGACAGAGAAACCATGAAAAGGTTTAGTACAATTTTATTGATGACTAGTTTGAGTCAGAGTCTGTACACAGTTTCTGTACAGAAATTACAACATCACTCAAATGATATGACAAATTCAGATTATGCTGCAAGGTTGAAAAGAGTATACTGGTCTAAAACAGACACCCATTCCATTGGTCAAGGTGGAGGGGAGTGAACTTAATAAGAATTATTAAGGACACGCACATAAGACACTTAGACATCATTTTATGTTATGTTAGGTCTCCAAAAGGCAGACTGTCTCTTTTGTGACCTGGTCTTCACTCTGACCCGTCCCCCACAAAGGTACTACAGTCAAGGCTTGAACATTTGTGAGGACGCCAACATTTCCCTATCAGTGGGGAGCAGAATGCAGATCTCTGCAGACTCATCCTGACAGATACTGAACAATAGACCTGAAGTAGGTGGAGACTAGGGTGGAGGTGGGTGCGAGGCAGCAAGCAAGAGTATAGTGTGTAGGCAGCAGTGCATTGGTGCACTTGTAGGAGCCATTGTGGTGAAATGTGGTTTAACAAGACTGCACTAAAGAACAGCATATGCCAGTGGCTAACTGTATGAAATTGTGTTAGTCTGGGTCTGAGCCTGCTTGAACTAGTTCTGAAGGTGTCACTTTTTTTCAAAAAAAAATTTGTATTCTTAGGCTTGCTCTGTATGAGACAAGATAAGATCAAAAGAACAAACAAAAAACATATATCCTAAAACATACTACCATAGAAAAGATTAAGTAAACAATACAAATGTAAGTAAAAAACATTCTATTAAAATCTTTATGTTACTCAGAGGAGTATTAAGATTATACATTTGATTTAATAACTGTATGATGTATTCCTGAGGGAACAGCACTTATTTTTGGAATGTCATCTTTATCAAGGTAATTGTTCTCATTTTTCTGGGAAGAGATAAAAAAGCTTTGTTAAAGAGCATCTGTCCTTGTTTGGCATCTGTCTTCTTCCACCAGAGTCAAATTCTTCAAATCGGCGCATAACCTGTATTGCAAAACAGATTTGCATTGTCAAACAATTTACAGTAGGCAAAATGACATAGGCTATTATTGTACTCTTTTGTAATATATGGCAGGTTGTCTGGTCCCAGATACTTGCCATTCTGAACAGTTCCTCAATATGATCAACACGGGCAGAATTGCGGAATTCCTCAACAATGAATTGGATCAGGAGAGAGCCTTTCTCTGGGTGTCTGTATGAGACTGTATCTATAGAGTGAAGAGCAAAAATAGATAGTTACTTTAAGCGGCTTACAGTAGGTGTGGAAAATTTAAAATGGGCTGTGAAACATCAATAAACACACACAGTAGAAACATAGACATGTATCCATGACAAAAAAAAACATACACAAAAAGACAACCTATGTGAAAAACTGACCAGGAGTGCAAGACAGAAGGGATACGAAGTCTTTTTCTTTGTGCACCGTCCGAAAAGCGTCCTCATCCATGTCCTCCTCGCCGACAGCGCCATCACATGCCAGGGCATGTACCGTACCATTATCAGTCGTGCCGGCATCGTCAGACACATAGACACTTCCATCCTTTTCTGAAACAGCATGAAAAGTAGGCCACTTTGAATAAAATAACATTTAATTTTCTTAATTCCCCAAAATAGTTTTTACGTTCATTGCATAAACTGTCCATATGTTAAGTAGATACGCTTGTAT
Source organism: Galaxias rostratus (assembly GCA_036024795.1). Taxonomy (NCBI): domain Eukaryota; kingdom Metazoa; phylum Chordata; class Actinopteri; order Galaxiiformes; family Galaxiidae; genus Galaxias; species Galaxias rostratus. Next base: position 4,227 of record JAVQJS010031095.1, read on the forward strand.
ATTAACAGACTGTAAAATAATTTGAACGCTTGACTGTGAATACAACCGTAAAAAAAAATCAAATGCGTCTTTATAATTTTGACTTTGAGAGAGGTAGACTTTTTATAAGCACCTCCTCTGCAGGCCTGGATAATGATGACTTTGGGTTTTCCATGCAGGGCAGGACAATGTTCTGAATTAAGGTAGGTGAATATATTGTTAATGGAGAACTCATCAGGCTTATTTTCCGTATATTTTGTACCAAGGATCTTTCCAAGTTTTCCATGGGACATGATGACCACAAAGACGCTATCCGACATGTTGAGATCACTGTGTTTAGAAAAGTCCTTTATAGCCGTGTCCATGTCCTGTGAATGAGACTGTCAGAAATCCACACACCATGTTCCTTGCTAGGACAATGTAGAGACAAAGTAGGCTTACATGGAGAAACCTTACATTTTAATGTATTAAAAAATATATTATTATTAACTGTAAAAGGTACTATTTCCTGCTGGTAAGCCCATTGTTATTTATAGAGAACCCAATCTCTTAGAACAAGTTCAATACAGTACCTTGCTAGACAGGTTCCTGCGTTTCACTACATCATATCCTAGTTCCTTGAGAAGATTCTCCATGTTCTCCTCGTCTTTCTCAGCTCCTTTTCTATTCATTGTCTTACAGTCAAACACCACATTAACGATCAAAAGTGCTATACGCTTCACGGGAAAGCTCACAGTATAACTCTAAAAGAGAAAGAGAAAATGGCACATATGATACTTTAGAAATAGAATGATGTACATATTTGAGTTGAGAGCCATATCATGATATGCAGGTATTCTGAAGAAACGGCAACTAACTTAGAAGACAAATTAATTGCTTGGAAGCTCTAAATTTACAATTAGTCATAGTAATGGCAAATACATTAGGGGATCATTTTAGGGCTGGTTGGCTGATGTCTTCTCAGAGAGGAATGACAAACCTCTTTTTCTTTTTGCTCTTTGTTTTTTAGCTTCAAGGGTCCTTGTTCAGTCTGTTTCTGCAGGGGCATGGCCGTATCTGTAGGAATTTTCATTAGAAACAGTACTCCTGAGATTGCAGTTGGTCATTCTTTATCGCATATAACATATGTATTATGACCACGTAAATATACAAAGGGACATCCTTGTCATGCCACTAGTTGCGGTTGTGCTTTTAAGGTGATGAGGGAGATTATAGAGGTAAGTTTACTAACCGGTTCCAGGGGAAAGACCCAATGTGTCGTGGAGGTAAGGATCTCTACTGAGCAGTCGGTCAATCATTTTACGACTGGCTTTCGGGCCTTTCTTTCTTACCATGTCAATGAGACAACGTGCCTGGTCTGACTTTATACTATTCCCCTGAATTACAGAATCTTTCTCTTCATCATTTAAGACCCCATCTTCCAAAAGGTCATCAAGAAGACCCTTGATTACAGGTAAAGTCACCCCAGTAATGAAAGCTGTTCGAACATTCTCCAACTCCTTGTCTAAAATGACAAAAATAGTTCTGTGTAGTAGTCCTGGCATAAGCAACATGTGAAAGCGAAAGTAAATCTTTAACTCGACTTGCACAAATAAAACCAATTATAATACGTTGGTGTAATAAGCGGTCTCAACTGCCAATTTTGCAGGCTTAAATACAACCGTTTAAAGTGCATTTACGTTATTCGACTTTAGTTCTGCATAACCTTACACAAATATTTTACCTGCCATTTTGTAGAAGTATTATTGTTCGTTAATCTTTTATCGAATGTTCCACGTTATTTGATTGAGTTTGTGTTTAAAAAGATTATAATGAAAAAGTCCAAATTGGACTCTTCCGTTAGGTATGGAGTGTAGTGTAACTCTAATGTCAACCTGTACCTGTTTGCAAAGTGTTCTGACTGTCTGATAGGCGGGATTCTTTTCTGTTCTTAAAGGAATAGGTTTGTCTAAAAGTTTACCCTATTTCCGTGTCTTGTTACACAAGATAGCCTCAATTTGGGCTGTTTGTTATTAGACGCTTGTTATTCTGTTTTCCAATTTAGCTGAATGCTGTTGTTATTTCTTGTGTTGCAATTATTAATTTAAGGGAAGTGGTCATGTCTTCCCAATCTTTTCAACACTTGAACCTGTAAAAAATTCGAAGCACCGAACAACATCGTTTAACCACTTTTGACATAAATTTAATTCTGGGACATTCCTTACTTACTTGTGCATACAACTTTTTTTTGGTCCTCCAACATTTTTTATTGTAATGCTTACACGGGTGTGTGTTCCAATGTTTTATATTAATGCAAGCAATTCAACTTCTAGCATTGCCTAGCTTGTAACTGACAATTATCTTGGAAGCACAACTTATTTATCATATGGGAACAAGTAAGTTATTTTCCTTGTGCGCGCAACTTATACAAAACACACAATTATATATTCCTTTTGGGATTTTAGGCCCTCCGTAGTAAGAACTGGCCAAGAATTAACATCAGTGGTTACCATATATGGTCTCGTGTGACTTTATTGAATAGCGAAACAACGGATTCTCCACAAGGAGCGGTAAAACCCGGAAGTCGTTCATTGTTTGGCTACGTAAACAACACATAAGTTATTTAGGCAACCAAGCTAGGTAGCACGTCTATTCTTGTTATCTAATGCATTTTTTAAAGGTTCAAGAAGAAAAGCTTGAAAGTGAGCATATATTTTCAATAACGTTGGAACCGTTGTCTTAATGTGAAGGTAAGGAATTGCTAAAATAATGAGCTAGAGCAGAGGCAGATGAAGACTAGCTAGAAAGCTAGCTTGACCGAGCTAGCAGTTATTTGACTTATTGAGTCACTACGCGGCGTCGTGGCAGAGCGCGTAGATAAAATAAAACGTCCATACTGTCACTAACTGGGATCTATTCCTGTTACACTAATAGAAACTAGCTAATGTTTTTATTTTCTTTAGCTGACATTCATTTTACATGTGACAAAGCACCTCAATTAAACTGTCATGCCCGTGAATATGGTGTTGTAGCTTTGATGTGCTATTCCTATCGTAACGAAAAATAATCTTCGACCATACATCAAGCTACAATCACATTATTTTGTGCATTTATTCAGAATAATATACGATTCCATCCACCCATCCATTAGCAATACCGCTTATTCTACTATTCATATACTAATATTTACTATTGTACTAAACTGTTCTGATCTGTATTTGATGTGTGTCAATGTGGCGCTGTCATTGAACAGTTGGATGGGATTTAAGGAAGTATGGTAACGAAAGTGTCTGTCCCCCGGTATTCCAACTCTTTCTCACCAACAAGGAGGATGAGTCAAAGGACAGAACGCAGAGGCATCCATGTGGACCAGTCAGAACTGCTTTGCAAAAAGGGATGTGGTTTTTATGGCAACTCATCATGGCAGGGCCTTTGCTCCAAGTGTTGGCGAGAGGAGTATCATCAGTCTCGACAAAAACAAATTCAAGAGGATAGGGAGCTGGCTGAAAGGTATGACGTGTCAATGTGGCTTTATGTGTCTTGATTCTTTTGTGCCTGTTGTGTTTTATCAGTACCCAACTGTCTATTTGTGTCTAGTGCTTGTATCGTTTTGTGACCCTTTAATACTACTAACTTGTCCCTCAAGCAATGAAACATGTCATTATACTGATGCTCGGTTATTGTTCTCCCCCAGACTACAGCAGGAGGAGGAGTCAGCGTATTCTAGCAGCCATCAGGGGACCCAGCCGGCGGTCAGTGCACCTTTCAGCAAGTTTGAGGAGAAGAAAACCAAGGAGAAGTCAAGCAAAGTCAACACAGTCACTAAGTTCTTCACTCCGTCAATAAAAGCACCACCTAAGAAAAGTACGATATGCACAAGCTTTTCAATTGATGTACAGGCGCACTATTAATTATACCCCTCAATATGACTTTCTTTTTTTCTGTGGTTGTAGCATGTGGTTGTATTTGTTACGTGACAAACATTTTGAAAACACTTAATTTTAATTTGACTTGAGAAACAGGGAAAGCATTTCTTTTATATATAAGTATTTCAATGCCTGTCGATCATTTGATGCTGATAGTAAGCAGTTTTGAGTGGGGCGATGCGTAAACCCCTGTGCTTTGGTTCATTGAGTTTCTAATAAAAGATACACTACATAGTTCCCCTTTTTGTCCTACCCATGCTTCTCTGAAAAATCTTATCACAGAACAGGAAGTCCCATGGTGGCAGGTGTGAGGAAAAGGTTTTTTCACTAGACATAGCTAATCCCTCCATCGTCATGTTCCCCACCACTGTTAAGACATTCACAGTAGAGATTAATATCCAATGAATCTATACTCAATGTGTTAGCATTACTTGTAAATATTTGTATTGCGCTATTCATATCGATCAGTTCAAATACACTAACGGGTGCCATCATTAAAGATTAAAAACTGGAACTTTTTTCATTTAATCTAATCAGTCCCTTTTCCTTGCCATAGACTCCGGCCCAGGGGATACCCAGTCCGTCCCTAGCCCCTCGGTAAGCCGCCAGCCCAGTGTGGACACGGATCGGGCCACACGAGAATTCATTGACTTCCTCAAGACCCTAAAACCTGGCAAAGATATTTTTAAGCAGTGCCGAGCCTTCACCGAGAGCCTGGTCTACAAGAGAGTGAGCAGACATCTATTTAAAGCTTGTTTGTTAACAGCTTTCAACCAGATATGAGCATACTGTAATCAACATTATGCATTTTATTTACATTACATTTTGAGGTAGTTATCGATACTTGCTCACAGTTGTTGTTTCACTTTTTAAAGGATCAAGGTGCTGATGAGCTGTCAGAGTGTGTGCAAGACTTTTATCAGAACCTCTCTGATCGTCTACAGACCTATTTCAAAGGTACTCAGTTCACCTGCCATACCGTCACAGCCAGCCAACATTATGTATGTCTAGGTTTTCTCAATGCAAAAAAAACTCTTTTACAGAGTTTGTGCGTGTGCGTCCGTGTGTGCGCATGTATCTGTCCCAGGTTCGTCTGAGCGCGTAGAGAGCGTCATGGACGAGGTGGAAAGGTACATGATGACACGTCTCTATGAGGAAGTCTTCTGTCCAGAGACGACAGACGATGAGAAGAAAGACCTGGCCATTCAGAAGAGAATCAGGTATTTCCCCCACAACTTACCATCACTACCTTGAAATAATGCCAAATACAATCTATTGAAAACATTTTTACATTTTCATTCCATTTCAAAGAATGTTGAATATGCGGAACATTCTTTGGTTTGATATTGTTGCTTCTGAACCTCCTGATGATCTGCCACAGAGCCCTGCATTGGGTCACCATAGAGATGCTATGCGTGCCAGTGGATGAGGAGATCCCAGAAGTTTCTGACAATGTGGTCAAAGCCATCACAGGTGAGGTTGAGATCGCCTGCTTCATGGGCAGACCGTGACCCCAAGAGTACAATGTTAAACTGAGGCTCTGTGTTGCAGATGTGATCGAGATGGACTCAAAGCGGGTGCCCAAGGACAAGTTGGCCTGCATCACACACTGCAGCAAGCACATCTTCAGCGCCATCAAGACCACCAAGAGAGAGGCTGCTTCTGCTGACGACTTCCTCCCTACACTCATCTACATTGTGCTGAAGGCCAACCCTCCGCGCCTGCAGTCCAACATCCAATACATCACCCGCTTCTGTAACCCCAGCAGGATCATGACCGGGGAGGATGGATACTACTTCACTAATCTGGTGCGACATTGTGTGTGTGTGTGTGTGTGTGTGCGTGTGCGTGCGTGCCTGTGTGGTTCTCTAGGCTGGGCCATGCAGGTGGCCTGCTTCATCTTTATCCAGCGACGTTGGGAGGACGACAAACGCCACATGGAGAACATGCTGGATTACTTCTGTGACATCAGAGAGCCTCTGCAGCTGCTTCTTTTCCCCGAGGGCACAGATCTCACCGGTAAGATCCACGCTGCACCCACAGGCCCATTCATCACCCTCCTCCGGGGACACTATCAGGTGCATGTTTAGGGGAGCAAAAAAAAAAAAAGGTGGTTCTGTATCTTTGATGACAATTGCATTACTGGGCTTGCAAGGAGTACGGCCAATCCTCTGTTTGTAATCAAGGGTGAGATAAACAATTATGAGACACTTTCGGTGTCCGTGACGCGAAACACGGCCACCAGTCGATGAGGAGAACAAAGAGTCGCCCGAGGAACGTTCGCTCCGCCGCACGTTCTGCACGGAGCTGGCGTCCGTCGAAGGCCGCCTCGCGTCCGATCTTTGTCGACATTACGTGTCTCTCGGAGAGATGAATGGCTTTGATGACTGTTTCAGGCGCACAGGAAACAGAGCCAAAGCAGCAGCAGCGCACAGCTCCTTAGATTACCCTCTTAAGTCAATTGGTGTCCCGGTAAGATCTGACGGAGATAAGCTAACCTCTGTCAAGCTGCCATGACGTCAGAGTGAGCCAAGTTGGGCTTGGTGGTCTTAAGTTAAATGGGGCGACTATTTTGCCCTGCTTTAAGCACTAAGTCTAGGTGCCACCTTTCGTCGTTCGATTTGGACGACCCTAAATAACTGTCGGCTGTCATTGCTTTATTTATTAAGATATAAATATATATAAACATTTTCAATCATAGATTAGATTTGCTTTGGAGATCCAGTATCTCATCTGTTCTAATGTATTGTAGTTGTTCTATTTTTTTTTTGTACCAGACACACACACACACACACACACACACACACACACACACACACACACACACACGCATAAACACACACAAATCCTTCGCACGAAACACTCTGCAGGTGGTGAGGATTTGGACATGGGTGCACTAAAGCCTCCCTCGATATTGGTAAGCCCTATTAAATGGATGGGGGATTGTGTTGGAACGACAGGGCAGAGCAGGGGATATTCTGGGAGGGATCAACAGGTGCATGTCAATCTATAGATCGCCGTTCTCTCGGCTGTACCTGAAAGAGGTCACACTTATTACATCTTACGAAATGGGATATTTTACCGGATGCACTGCTAGGCACGCCCTCGGAATATGTTCAGAAACAGACCTTTACTGCCTTTGTCACATTTGAATTTGTTTAATTGTTTGATGGCACACTTTCTTTTTGTTGTCACCATTCTCTGAAAGTTTTTTTTAAGGGGCTCTACACTCGTAAATGTGAGTCTACATGAGATTGGAACATAAAGTTGGATTATTGTAAATCTTGTCGTTTTTCCTCCACCCTTCTGTGTCCCCCCATTATCCTTTCCGACTCGCAGCCAACACCAAAGGGAGGAGCGACGAGTTTGCTGCCAAAAACGGGCTGCCTCAGCTGGAGTACGTGCTGCACCCTCGCACCACCGGATTCACCTTCATCGTGGACACGCTGCGGAAAGGTCAGGGCGCACGTGGCTCGACCAAATGACTCGACGAAACGGCCAAATGTCAAAAGTGTGGTTTAAGGGAAAACAGCCTTTGTGAGCACGTTATGCCCACTAAATGCTGTGCCACTTTGTGTGTGTGTGTGTGTGTGTGTGTGTGTGTGTGTGTGTCTGTGTGTGTGTCTGTGTGTGTGGGTGTCGTCACAATGACCCCAATCGAAAATAACATATGACTTCACGGCTATGTAGAGAGCCGCTATTCAAAGTTAAAATAACAAAGTTGCAAAGCATGACAAAGTCATTCCACTGACAGCTACTGTTGAATGGTGGTGGGATCATACCTGGTAATCTTTAAAGTCCCAGACTAGTGTATCATACAAACACACGCCGTCATCCGACACAACGCCCCAGAGCGTGTCTCGTTTCCCATGCGTCTGTGTGAGCTCACGCTGGCCCACTCCCAGGCGCGGGCCGAAACGCCACCCCTGGATCGTCTCCCGGACCTCCGGGGGCGCTTAGCGCAAGCGAGCAGGTGCTCCGAATCAAAGTGATGTCATCCCACTTGGCCCGCGAGGACCTTCTTCCCCCCGTCACCCTCCTGGCCGCTGATTGACGTGTCCTGTACTGTACACGGTCTCTGTACGAGTTGGCTGCTTCCCCCCCGGGCCTATTAATACAAGGCCGGCCTAGCGGGGACAGGAGCACGGCCTGGCAGGTATTTCACTAGGTCCCTCCGGCGAGTTCCGAAGGCGCTTGTGCGGTGGCAGGGACAGCACAACGCATCTCTCGCACAATCGTTTTCATTTCAATGTTTTTGGTGGGGGGGGGGGTTACGTGATTTATTTTTAGTTATTTATTTATATTTATTGTTTTGTGTTTGGTTTTTTTGTCTAACTGAACAAATGTGTTCTGAAGGGCAGTAGAGGGTTTCTAAGGGATATAACTTTATTTTGGTGGACAATAGAAAGGTATGACTGATGAGTCTGGTTGCTCCCTTTGTGGAAACCAGATTCCCATTGGCTGATTTCCACTGCACAGGCAAGCAGGTCTTGTTGCTCCTCTCTCATTGTCCTTGTCATGCTATATCATGGCATGCTATAAGGCCAGAAATAAACAGGGTTTTAATAGAGGACAGGACTTCAGTAGTATTTTCCACACGATGCCCTTGTAGGTGTTTTTTAGATAGAGCCATGTTTTAAAATACATTTGGATAAAAAAGGTCTAACCGTATCTCTTTGTAAGATGCATGATGGTTTCCCCTGGCACAACGTTGCCATGTTGGGGCATAGAGTGCAAAGACAGACTTTTTTTTTTTCGTTGTTGGTCTATGAGCAAACCTTATGTAAGATAAAGCTTTGAGTAGGGCTAATGCTTGTAAATGGGGAAAGTATGATTCACACAGTATTAAGCTGACATTATGACGGGGGATAAAGTTTAGGACTGCAATCCCGAACCCTTGTCTGGAAATGGTTGACGATTTCACGGCTCTTTATAGACCGCTGGCTAGAAATGATTGATTTACATTGAATGATCCAGAAGCTCAAGTTGGAACAAGCTCAGAGCTTAGCTTGTCTTTGATGTTTTCTTTTAAGCAGGGTTTTCTCTTGCCATATATGTCATTTTGAACGATTGAACTCAACCTGCTGACTGACGCCCAGCCTACCCTCCCTCTCCCCGGTTTACCTCTCCCCACAGGAGACAACTTGGATGCGGTCCACGACATCACCGTGGCGTACCCGAAGAACATCCCGCAGACGGAGCGCCACCTCATCCTCGGCCTCTTCCCGCGCGAGATCCACTTCCACGTCCGCCGCTACCCCGCCGCCGCCCTGCCCGTCGCCTCGGCCGACCTGCAGGCCTGGTGCCAGGAGCGCTGGTCGGAGAAGGAGGCCCGTCTCCGGGACTTCTACTCCGCCGAGCCCAGGGGCTTCGACAGGGAGGGCGTGGCCCGCGTGCCGCCCTGCAAGACGGAGCTGCGGGTGGCTCTGATCAAGGCCGCCTCCCTCATCTACTGGACCAGCTTCATCGCCGCCTGCTTTGCCGGCCTGTGGCTCTGGGCGCCGTGCCGGCTCTTCTGCCTGGTGATGGTGGGGGTGTACCTGGCCCAGCAGAAGCTCGTGGGGGGCCTGGAGCTGCTGGAGCTGGCCTGTCATCGCTACTGGTCCTCCGTGGCCGCCGACAAGGACACCGAGGAGGGGGAGAAGAAGAAAAAGGTGCTCGATGGAAAGATGCAATGAGAATGCGAGAGGCGGCAGTGCAGATGACAATCGTATCCACGGTGATTCCATGGGGGCGTTAGGGCCCGATCCCTCATGAGTTGGCTCCGCCCACAATGCTGGAGGGCCCCCCCCCCCCTCACCTGCTAGGGGTCCCATCCTCTCTAGCCTTAAACAGGGAGGATAGGGGGCACCGACTGGTGGCATGCATGGCTTCAATGGGGTAAGCTCATCCCAAATGCTGAAGAGGCTTGAATTTTTTTTTTATTTAAATGAACAATAGGAATAAGTGATGAATGTTTTTGCATAAATTGGTCTAGAAAGGTTCAAGTGACTTATTGTGTATGTTCCTCGGGCAGAGATTTATTTTGCTGGAGTCCAGAACCACTGTGTTTTTGTTTTATATATGTTTTAATGTTTGTGTTTACTCAGTGCCACAGTGTCCATATTTGTGTCCCAAATTTCAAATTATCGATGTTTAAAGGAAATTTTAATGTTTTATATTTTTGCCTTTTAGTAATGTATTTTGGTGTCTTTAAATTGTTGGAACCAAGCCATAGTTCAGAACACTTGAACATTGTGTATACTGTGATGAAGAGCCTCATTTTAGCAAATTCTGTATGATGCCAAGCCAGACTACTCACTGATCTAGCCAGGGAATCACTGTATCTACTAGGAAACATTATTTAGTCAGACAAAGACCTAGAATGTATTCAGGCTTAGGAATACACATTGTCACACTCTTAACCTGTAATCTCTCCGAATATGTTATTTACTATATGATGGCTCTGTACCTTTTTTATGTTTAGTCTTTAAATAAGTGACATTGTTTATTGTTTTTCGCTTATTGTGTAAGCTCTGAAAAGAAAAAGAAAAAAACTTTACTTTTGTGCACGTCCACAAAGGTAACTTTTGCACAACAAACGCCAAAGGTGATAGAAGCGGTCTCAATAGGTAAAAAAAACAAACAGATTGTAGTGTCATTTGTCCTATGGGGACAGGGAAGTTTCACACATTGGTACTAAGGTGCCTGTGCTTAGCCAAAAGCAGCACTGCTGTACGGAAAAAGAGATCATTTCAACTGTTGGAAGCAGAGCTTTCTGTGTTTTCTGAGAACCAGCTGACCTTAAAAGAACGGTCGGCTTGCCACTGGGTGGAAAAGTGTCCTGTTGGGACAACTTCACCCCTCAGTGTCCATGAAGTCATGGAGGACCAGACTTGGAGTGGAAACCTATCCCTAATCCGTGAAAGATCACGCGCACCTCTCTCTAGGGAACACGACATTGATGTGTCTGCTCAACTCAATTAGCAAAGGACAGCTGAGAGAGCTGCACAGATTGTGGCAAAAAAAAAAAAAAAAGACTGAATTTGCAACAAGGCTATAACATAGGAGCAGTGCTTGATCTGCTGCGTTGCCCCCGTTCCCTCTTTTTGCTAATGCACTTGATGCCACCTTCGCAATACCCTAACCCTCGCAATGCCATATGTAGAGTGATGGGGATGGGTTTGTCCCTTCAGGACAGTCTGAAATCGTTTTTATGACAGTGGGCATCACTGTCAAGTCCACTGACCACCACACTCCCTTCTGATTCAGATATACTTACAACCCCACTTATAACAGTTTTCTATCAGGTAACTCTCTGCAGTTATAGTAAGGTGTCTTTGTTTCTGTAAGTGTGAACCCTGTTGTAAAAGTGTAAAGGGACTGGTTCCAGTCACTGTGATGGAGGCATGGATAGCAAGTTTCTCATCAACACAGTCAGTCGTTTACCGAACAACTCAAAATAGTCATACCTCTCCTATTCCTTCTGAACCGGCTGGATCATTATCTATGTTCCCTTTGCTCCTCCTTTCAGAGACTCCCGTTTGTTCTTTCCTCTCTGTATTATGTCCCCTTTCAATCAACCTCTAATGCTGAACCTCTATACAATCACTGTCCTCAGGTGAATTCTCAACTATCCACTGTATTCAGTTACTCTCTACATTACTCTCTACAATGTTCAAGACAGTCATTAAAAAAACGTACCATTTCAATCCACTGCCTCCTGGTGTTTTTCTTGCTTAGGTTAGCTATTGACGCTATTAGAAATGTGTGACTTATAGTTTTACGAAGCATTCTCTACTTCTCAACAGAATGCTGTTTCGGGGGGGAAGTGAATTGTTCAAGATGTAGGACTAGCTGTACAAACTCTGTTACTCGTGCAAATTCTGGGGTGTGCTTTTTTTTTCCTGTAAACTAAAAGTAGTCCACGGCAGACAGTGTGAACAAACTGCTAGGACACTCATCTGGTGTGGTCACAGTAACCACCACTGCAGTGAGTGAGTCAACAAGAACCCGCATGCTGACGTTACACGGCACCAGGCCACCGTTATCGCTGTCTGTTTCTCTCACAAACACGCACACATGCATGCACGCACACAGAACCTATTCAAATGCGCCACAGACAGCAGAGAGGTCATGCGATTTGAAGGTGAAGTGGAGTTGCCTTAGCAACCAATGTTGACTCCCCCGTCTCCTAGCAACGTGATGTAGAATGATGTCAATGGAAAGCGTGCTATTTTCTATCTGTTGCTGACGGAATGATGGCAGCCCTCTCTGTGTCTGTTTTGAGAATAGGGGCTTATTTCCATGATTTCTATGGTTATAATCATCTCTGGTCTAAAGTGTTGGGATATAACATCACTAAAAACTGCTGATGTACGAGTCATACGCCATTTATAGCTGAGCACAAACGTGGGAATAAGCTCGGGGTTTATTCAGACCGTTTTAAAAATAGCTACGGCAGGGAACGTGAATCACTAGCCACTCATGGATGAAAATGTCTGCCTCTTTCACGTTCCTCCTAACATTTTGGAGTTCAAACTCCCGATAATAGATTTCTATGGGTGAAAGGAAGAGTGACACCCCTTCTAAAGTGTGTTATAATTGGTGCTTAATTAGCAAAACATTTATGTACAGTTGGCTTATTAATGTACATAGACCTTATTGGATAATTTTGGTCCTCTCATTGGAACGTGAGATAATTGTCCTCCGAAGCCCTCACAAGCCCCTTTGAAGAGTAGTATCAATTGGAAAAGCAATCAAGGTGGGGTGATTGGGTCTACATACTTGACATAGCACATTAATGTATTCATTCATCCGACACACACACACACACACACACACACACACACACACACACACACACACACACACAAACACACACACACGCAACGGTATCAATGTGAATGCATAGCATGCTTGTCTAGAATATACAATGAAAAACAAATGACAACAGACCAGAAAAACCTCACTCTGCTCACAACAATAAACATTTGATTAGATTAGTATTCATCTCATCACAATTGTATGCATCTCGTCCATTAGCAACTGCAAACTGCAAACCTCTTTTAATTCTACTGCACAGAAAGTATACTTGCCCGGCTACAAAACCCAATGGGTTGCTGATTTCTTGAAAATTATGAGGGAACATTTTTTCATTTGGCAGCAAAGACATAAGTATCCAATAAAGTCATGAATAGCATCATGAACACCTCTACATTATTAACAGATGGATAAAATAATTTTAATCACTGCATGTTTACATGCAAATTTCCCACGAAACATTTCTATAGAGATATTTTCCATATCGAGAAGCAGTTGTTTGGATTAATGTTTTTTTTCTCTCCACTTGTGAGGATTTACTACTACGAAAAAAAGGTTAAATCAACATCACTGCACATTAACTCTTTAAGAGCCCCCTCACCAAAGGTTTAACGGCTCAGACATATCATGCACCTCAGGGAGAGAGATGGTCCTCTGATTGTAAGTTGTCTACTGCCACCTAGAGGTCAGAAGCTTTGCTGCACAACCAGGTTGGTCAAAATTGCAGTGACTTTGCAGAACTATTGCTTTAAATAAATCCTCTTTCTCACATTCTCTCTCGATCTCTAAGTGTTTTCTCAGTTCTTAAATACATATGACAAACATGCAGTCAGGGCAGATGATGCTCAACAAGCCTATAGGCTTTATTCGAAAATCTTCACAGAAAAATGGAAATCATTGTGAAAGCAAAATGTACAGAAAAACGAAAACACTTGTCTATTCAACACAGCATATTGAGTAATAAAATTATAACACAAATATAATAATAATAATAGGATATTAACATCTCAAACATACCAATAATTAAAACTGTAACTCAATAAATGAATTATGCAAATGAATAATAACACTATGGTTCAAATGAACGCTAGCTAAATGGTAAGAAATATGTATATAATACGATGATAACGGAGTCTATGGCACGTTAGCCTGGACGTAGAGGTTGGGAGATGGATATTCTGAACCAGTCAGGGAAAGAAAGTGACAGCTTGGCATCATGAACAGAACGGCCATTTATGTTTTGGTTGGCTGGGTGTGGGTTCAACGTCAGGCCACTTCAGGCGAAGCAAGCAGTCTTTCAGTCTCTTTGGGCAGTGTCTATGCCCTGTACATATTCTACCCACTTCATCATAAGTGTGCGCGCGCGTGCACACACACACACACACACACACACACACACACACACACACACACACACACACACACACACACACACACACACACACACACACACACACACAC
>JAVQJS010031099.1:0-12508 GCA_036024795.1 Galaxias rostratus
CATGCGCAACACACACACACACACACACACACACAGTGCACTCAACCGTTTGTTAAATCAGCTCAATTCATGAGTTTCGTTACATTGGCACTGTCTTGCACATAATTAATGTAGAGGAATAACACAAAATCACTTAAATCCCCCAAATCACTGGTTAAAATCTAAGGATTTCTTAATTTTTGGGCAGAAAATCTTTGTTGTAAGCCGTTAATAGGTTTGTTAAGGTTGCAATTATATGAGAAGATTCCTGCCACCACAAAAATGTTAGGTTACAGATTGATTTTGTTTTTGTTCAAAATAACAGCGCCAAACTTTCAGACCCTCGGGGTGTTACATTCTAACAACTGAGCCTAAAAGTCCACTTTATTTAAACCTATTGGCTCAGTCCGGTCTGCCACACACGTTTTTAAGACCAGGCTCAATATTCCCCAACCCGACTGTCACTCACCTGGAAAAGAGGCGGGGCAAAGGACGCTATTGGCAGGCTCTCAGTAGCATAGGAGTGTCTTCTGAACGTTGTCGGGCCAACCGGTAAGTTTAGGAGAGGGGAAGGGAGAGGTTCAGTGGTTGCCTGGTGATAACGAACCAGCTTCGAGGCCGGGACATAGCCTCTGGGACCTATAAGCACACCAACAAAAATCTAAATGTTGGTGTGTGTCATGGAAATTTAGACTTATTTATAAGCCGTGTAGTCTTGAAAAAGTCACATAAGAGCATCTTAAATCATGTCTCTTGTCTTCAGTACCACGATGAAAGAAACTGGAGAGAAACTGTGGAAACTTAAAAAAAACAGTAAGTGTCAGTACCAACCTAATGTTGGATGAATGTTGGATGAAATCTGTCACTCAGAAGAGATATATTGACTTGTTTAAGAACACATGGTTTGTCAGGAGTTAGACAGAGATGCATAGATGTTATGGAAATAGGTTTGCGTCCAATGAAGACTCTCCTCTCCTCACTCCTGCACCAACCAGCCAATCCAGTTTGTCCATAACCATTCCTGAAAACCCCCTCTACCTCCTTCCTCATATAATTATACCATTTGAAGCGTGAATACATCATAAAGCAGTCTGTCTCACCACCAGCGTCGACCAGCCAGCGGCGCCGGTCTCCCCGCGTGTCCGCCTCGCTGAGGATGGCCACCAACTCCCCGCGGCCCAGACTCAGGTCCAGGTCCCGGGTCCCCACCACAGAACCACGCACCTGGTAGATCTTCCCAGAACTGTGCTTCTGGGTCAGCTGCTTCAAACGGCGCTGGGACGACGGACTGAGAGGCTGAAGGAAGGGAGGAAGGGAGGGATGGATAGAAAAAAGAAAGAGTGGAAGTGGGGGGGGGTGTAAATGGAAAGACGTAAAGAGGAAAAGGGATGGGAGAGAGAGAGGTAGAACAAGACACAGAGTGAGGAGAGAGAGAGAGAGACAAATGGAGGGAAAAGCACGGACATGAAAAAAAGGAAGAACAATTGCCAGTATAGAACTACAAAGGGTCTTATCAGTGATGGTTACTACAGAGATCCCAAGCTCTATAGAACTTCAAAAGGTCTCATTAGTGACAGCTAGAACAGAGATCTATCAGTGATGATTACTACAAAGATACCAAGCTCTACTCTATGGAACTACAAAAGGTTTCATCAGTGACGACTAGTACGGAGATTCCATGTTCCATAGAACTACAATTGGTCATCAGTGACAGCTAGAACAAAGATCCCAAGCTCTAAGGAACTAAAAAAGGTCTCAATTAGTCTTATGAGTGATTGCTACAGCAAAGACCCCAAGCTAGAACACCAGTGAGAGTCACACTACCAATCTTCACCGACACTCAAGAAGACTGGACTCAAAACGCCACTTACAGCCCAGTAAGTACCACTTAACCTGACGTCAGTCCTAAACGTTAGCCCACTAGACATCTGCTTGCCCCAGACAGTTAGTCCAAAGCCTAAGACCACAGTGACCTCAGAGCCTGTGTACCAGGTCGGGCACCATCACTCCTGATCAAGTTAAAAGCTGTCAGAAAAAAATATTTGCTTAGTCATGCAGGTGTTGTCATGACAAAGTTATGGTGACTCTGCAGAACGTCACAGTGTCATATGAATTATTCAAACTCGTCAAAGAATGCAACTGGAACTGCTGGTTTTACTGCACTGTACTGCTGCTCCAAAGACAAACAGGGAACACATATATATACATACAAATATATAGCATTATCCTGTAAAGTTGTACACATAAACAGAGAAACTGATCAAGAGAGTGTGACAATAGAAAGTAATGGAGTTGGTATGTGACAGCTAATCAAGAGAATGTAGGTGAAGCATAATTTACTGAGTATCACACTAACACACCCATTAAGAAACACACATCCATACACAATCCCTCTGTCTGTCCTCCAACCACAGCTATGTTACACACACACACACACACACACACACACACACACACACACACACAGAAAACCAACCCAAAACAACAAGCCTCCACTCACCACAACATTAGGAAGGACAGCAACATGGCTGTCAAACAATGTGTGTGTGTGTGTTTCTAAGGGTTCTGACCTGGACAATGGGGACATTGAGTCGGTCCTCAACATTCCGACACACACTCTCCAGGCGGCTCGCCCTCTCCAGCACGGCACCCTCTGCCCACTCCCAAAAAGCAGAAGCCCCCACAGAGCTGTGAGGAAGCTGGGAGAGAGAGAGAGAGAGCGAGAGAGAGAGAGAGAGAGAGAGAGAGAGAGAGAGAGAGAGAGAGAGAGGGGATGTAAACACACTCTAGAGGAACAAGGAACCCCTCTGGGGATGTAAACACACTCTAGAGGAACAAGGAACCAATTATATTTCTTTCTTCTCCTCTCTCGTCACACCATATACCCAGAAGGAAAGAAAGAAAGACAGAAATAAAAAAAAAATAAGAGACTCAAGTACATTTCAAGTCACCAATAAATTAATCATACAACAAGGGAACATTGCCTTGCTCTAAAGCTGGAAAAATACATATTGGTTTGAGGCCCTTAAAGAAAAAGTTCCTTAAATCCTAGGCAATGCCTGAATCTTTTTGGTATGTATTTAGCTATTTGATAACAGAAGCACATTTAAACATGTAGTGTTTATGGAATTAACGACACTATTGTAGCGCTGTGAGCAACAAGATAAGGTATTCACAGTAGAAGCACCATGTACAGCAGTGGCTAACATGTGACATTGATATTGCTAGTTGCATAACACAGGTCTGTGACACGGTAGGGCCAGCGGTACCTGTTGGGCAAAGCCCTGAAACAGCTGCTCCATTTCAGACGCCAGGTCTCTGTGTAGACAGCTGAAGGTTCCCAGCATGCTCCAGATCATCTGCAGCGCCAAGCCGTTAAACTGAGGCAGCTCGTTGAGGAGTAAAGTGTTTATTGTCCTTATAGAGAGGAGAGCAGGACAGACACAAGACATTCAAATAAATAATACTAGTGTGTGTGTGTGTGTGTGTGTGTGTGTGTCTAAGGGGTATTTATTTATGGGAACTCGTTTCTTATTTGAATGTCCCTTTAAGTGTCATGGTTGTTTTATTTATTAATGTGTGCTTCTGTGTGTGTGTGTGTGTGGGTGTGTGTACTTGTAGGTGTTGGCCACAGCTTGCTCATCGTAGCTGAGGCTGGACCGAGCCTCGATCAGCTCGTAGTCCAGCAGCTTGTCCACACGCTTCCTGATCAGGTTCCTAGGGCCCACCAGGAGATCCCGTAGCGCACACAGTGGCTTATGGATGAGGGACCGAAGCCTCTTCTCCTGGAGAGAGAGAGAGATAGAGGGAGGGATGGATAGAGGGAGGGATGGGTGGAGAGAGGGAAAAACGGGTTGAACAGAGAGATGTGGTTACTAGACAGGTATAATGAGCGGGAAAGAATGAAAAAGAAAAGACAGAAAACATAAGGAGACAAAGAAATGATATCAGTAATGTGAAAGAGCGTGGCAGTTGCCCTTCCTGTTTCAGCCAACACAATGTGTCTGCTTGGCAAACTCACAAACGTGGGAAGTATCCACTGTCTCAGAGCTGTGGTGATTTCCTTGTAACATATAGGCAGCTTCTCTCCGTCCATGTCCAGGTCGAACTCCTCCGACCGACACGAAAGCAGCCTCTGTTTAACACACGCCGAGATGGAAAACAGACAGTAGCCATATTTTTAGAGAGGTGCACGGAAAGAGTGTATGGGCGTGTTTGTGTGTGCATGTATGTGAGTGAGTGAATGAACGAGCAAGCGAGCTGGTGACCATGAGACAGAGAGAATGTGTGTGTGTGTATTTCTGTAGGTGACCACAAGACACCACGAAGACTTTAATGGCCAGTCCCCCCCCCCCCCCCGATGACTCACGGACATACACACAGCCAACGCCTTGTGAATAAGTCACTTGTAATAGAGCACTCATGCACTTAAAGCACTATTCAGTGACCCACCCTAAAACTTGCTAGTAAATCAGTTTACTAGAGTCACAATTTAAAACAAACACATTTATTTTAGTGGGGTGGGGGTGGTGGGACTCCATGGTAACCCAGGCGTGGCCAGCTGCGCCTCACCTGCAGGTGGAGGAGGAAGGCTTCCACGTTGTCATGGAGATCGAGAATGCCCTTCTCCAGGACACAGAAAAAGTCTTCCAGAGCATCAAACTCCTCATCCACCAACTGGGGGGCGGGGGGATAAGACATGACAGTTGAGACATCTACAAATGGATTTAACTTTAAGCTCTAAGACATTCAATAAAACATCTATGGCTGATTTCCAAACACAACTATCTTGAAGCTTTAGTAACTTTCACACGTCCTTTGAAAATTAAACGCTTCCAATGTTATTGCCAATAAAAATTCAATAATATACCCTGCCTATGACTACGCCCAAAGCACAAGGTTCAAAAACACATGGGTCCGGAACAACCACACCGGTTCTCTCGCCATGGATACGGCTGCTTGGTTACCACTCCCGCCATTAATGATTACCCATTTGAATGGCGTGTGTGTTCTTATATGGCTTCGCTTCACGTTACCAATGTGGACCATAAGTACTTGACCTTTACTTGGGTTCTGTGTTACAGAGGGCAGAACTGTCTTCAGAGCTGTACTTTTCATAACCTTACTGCTTGTATTGGATCAGTGGTTGCTCTGACCAACTGTCTTCAGAGCATTCATTTAGCCACCCCAGAGCATTGTATTCTTCATACCTGTGTGTGAGTTAGACCTAGCAACCACGGTAGACTAGCTGTCTTCAGAGCATTAAACTCCATGCTTGTGTATTGGTTGCTATGACTGAACATTGCACTCAGAGTTGCACTTTTCTTAGCCCTGTGTGTGGCAGCATTCTTTGGCAGCAATGGCTGTTTTCAGAGCAGTACTTTTCTTAGCTTAGTGTGACATAGCCTAACTTGGTGCCATGGCTATCTGTTTTCATAGCACTGTGTTAGGCAGTCTATTTTGGATACCATGGCTAACTGTTTTCATAGCCCTGTGTTAGGCAGTCTATTTTGGATACCATGGCTAACTGTTTTCACTACCCTGTGTGAGGCAGCCTACCTTGGGTGCCATGGCTGACTGTTTTCATAGCCCTGTGTTAGGCAGCCTACCTTGGGTGCCATGGCTGACTGTTTTCATAGCCCTGTGTGAGGCAGCCTACCTTGGGTGCCATAGCTAACTGTTTTCATAGCCCTGTGTGAGGCAGCCTACCTTGGGTGCCATAGCTGACTGTTTTCACTACCCTGTGTGAGGCAGCCTACCTTTGGTGCCATGCCCGTCTCATGCTTGATCTGCTGGCTGAGTCTGGCTGTCTTCTTGGCAATGCTGTGGCTAGTGAGGCGGTTGATCTTGTCCTTTATGGACAGTGTTTCCGTTTTCTTGTATTTGTCAGCTACAAAAACAAAAAAGAAAAACATGCCAATTTGACATTTTTTTTTTATTACTTGGTTAGGATTAGGCCTTTTGACCTATTTTGTAAGTATCAAAATACATTTAGCAATCCCTTTAAAAACCACCATATTGGAAAATCTACATTAAACTGAAAAAGCACCGCTGTCAACACTGACTAGGCCAGAGCCATGCTAGAGGAGCAGCTCCACCTGTGTGAGGTCACCATGAACAAACGTCTCGGACTCACCGACTTCTCGAAAGCGCTTGTACTCGTTGATGCGGCAGTTGAGAGCGATGGAGGTGTGAGCGGTCTGTTCCAGCAGGGGGTAGGCCGGGTGAGAGGGCTCCGTGTGCTTCTGGATGGTCTGCAGCAGCAGAGGGTACCGGGCGATTCGCTGCACAGGCATCACCAGGAAGAAGCTCAGCGATGTGGCGTTTACTTCCGGTCTGAGGGGTGGCATGGGGGTGGCAGAGGTTATTGTTGTCGCTTTTGCCGATGATAATTGTAATAATAACACACATACATAATAGGTTAACTTCAGTTGTTTGACACTACACTTAGCCAGGCCAGTTAGCTTGAGCCCAATCAGACAGGTTAACTTGGGTTGGTCATTTACAAGTGAGGTTAAGTTAAGGGGCCACGGTCAGTTTTGGGCTACAATTAACTGACATCTCTCAATCTTCTCGCTTTGCTCCTGTCTCCACCTCCCCCGTTGCAACCACTACCACCCCCACCCAAATCACCCCTTCCCGCACCCAAACCTTCACTGTGAGTGAACGCTACCCCCCATCCCAAACAACTCAACCCCGTCCCAACCAACTCCACCCTCATCCCAACCATCCTCACCCTCATCCCAACGTCCACACACCCCGACCCCCCTCAAATTACCCCTTCACCCTTCCAAACCCTCACTGTGAAGGAGCAGCCACCCCCGGCCCTGGTCTGAAATGGAGGGTGACATACGCGGAGGATTTGATGACAGAGATGATGTGGCTCCATAGCGCCTCCTTCTGTTTGTAGCTGTTCTCCACTGTGGTCACATTGCTGTAGGTGGCCAGGTACTCCCTGTATGCGGACTCAATGTCCGAGGACAAGCTGAGGAACGAGTTACCTGAGGGAGAGGACAGATGGGAAGGGAGGAGGAGAGGAAGGATGGAGGGGAGGAGAGGAACGATTGGACAGCGGAATGGGAAGGGAGGAGGACATGAAGAAAGGATGGGAGAGGAAAGAATGGAGAGGAGGATGGAGTGGATGAGAGAAGGGATGGAAGGGTAGAGGAGACGTGTGATTGGAGGGGGATGGGCAGGAAGGAGGGGAGGGGGATGGGCAGGAAAGGAACAATAGAGGGAGAAAGAATCATCTTCATTTTGATTAATTACAGAACTTTTCTAATCAGTTTAGAATCACCTGCATCGTTTATCAGATGCAGAGGCTGAAGGGCCCAGGGTGTGACTCAATATAAATAGATCTGACATCATAACTATGGAATGAATCCATTGCGTAACGCTTGAAGCCCATTTCGAGTTAATGTAAGGAGATGTGTAACGTAAAACGATGAACACACTTTCATGTCAGCAGTGTGTGAACTAATGCGGACCTGCCGCTGTGAGAGGCTTCTCATACAAATGTTCAGTATCATCAATACATCGTTTGAACAAAAGGTGTAAGCCATCTTGAATGTAGCTGTATAACGAGAATCACCACATATCAAAAATACCATGGGGTGTGTATGGTCACATGAGTGTCTTCTGTGTTTGCCAGTGGCCAAAGATCTGATGTAGAGGATTAGTCTTCCTCAGAGTCGGGTGCAGATGTGATGTTGAGGTGATTGTTCATTGTTAGTGAAAAAGTAACTCGATTGTCACCATGGGGGCATTCTGAAGATGCATCTCCAGTGAGAATATGAAAAGGGATGAGCTTTCCATACATTTACAATATAATATCTTGATGTTGTCTGGGCTTCATTACCTCAACAATTTAGACAAACAGCCCTTACGGGGAATTTAAGTGGGTTGGCTATTTGAAATAAAAAAGTTCAGGAGCACAATCACAAAGAAAGAAACAACAAAAGAAGAAAGAAGAAGAAAAATAAACAAAAAGCTGTCATCACGTGAGGTGTTACGGTGTATTCTGTCCCCCTGCTGGGTGCTACAGTGACTTCTGTGACTCTTACATAGCGTTTCCAGGAAGAGAGGGTCTCCGGGCCGCACACGTTCCTGGTCCAGGAGGCTGAGAAGTCGACCCGAAACCTCCATCACTTCCTCGATGTACAGAAACATACTGGCCAAGTTAGGAAGTGGAGGCTGGATGAAGTAGAAATATCACACACACACACACACACACACACATGCACGAAGACACACACACACACAGATATAAGTAGACAGGGCAGGGATTTTAGTGTCAGACAAAGGCATCGTTCTTACACTTCTTCAATTCAACCATTCTCTCTCTCTCTCTCTCACTCTCTCTCTCTCTCTCTCTCTCTCGCATTCTTCACTGTTCACCATTCAATGTCCTTTAAAATGGCTGTGTTTGTCATTGTTCTGGAACGTTCTCTGAGATAAGTCGGATTACATTCCATTTACTAGGGCTTCATTGCACTCGGTTCTGCAAGACAACGTTAACTTGCCATCGTATTACTTTGGAGATAACAGATTAGATTACAAGGGACATTACGGTGTATTGGATTATATGGTAATTACCACTGGCCTAGAGAGAGAAGATGAAACTAATTGATACTGAAATTGAGTTTCATTATAAATCTAAAGACTAATTATGTTCTTTTGAATATCATTAAACAAATAGGAAATCATGAAATCATGATATTAATTGAGACACCATCTAATAACTGGCCGAGATTAAATTATTTGTCAAATATGACTACTACCACCACTGGAAATACAATGTACACAAGTTATGACAAACATTGCCCTAACTCGTCAAACTCTGTTTGAGATTTGATACTGACAGTGATTGACCATAACTGAAGTTTGGGTTCCAACTCCCTCACACACTTGTGTCTAGATGCTGTAGTTTTGGTTCTAACAAACTGACGATATTTGAGTCAACCTGTAGTTAAGGTTTTAACTCGCTGAATGCAGCAGCTGCTGTAGTCGAGGTAGTTTAAGATGTCTGGTACCTGTAATGTCTGCAGGCTGTTCCTAATGGTGACGGTGCATAGCTGCAGCATGCGGAGGTAGCTCCTTTCTGTGTCCATCAGCTCCTCTATGGTCATCATCTGCCTCTGGGCCTTCCTCTCCATAGCCAAAACCTCTTCCTCCAGAGCCTTCTCCTTGGCCGCAGCCTCCTCTTCGTCAGGCCTCTCAGCGCCGTCTTTTGGAGACATTTCAGCTTCTGCCTCGGCCCCATGGGAGGAGCACTCTGCTGGAGCCTCCACGAAGACAGTGCACACCTCAGACTCGACAACCTCACCCTCCTCGTCCTCTGCAGCTTCTTCACTCTCTGCTTTAATCCCGTCTTTCCTCACTCTTCGTCTCCCCCAGGAACTTTCCCTCTCTGCGGCCTCGGTTCCTGACCTGAAGGGGGACGGACCCAGGGAGGAGGAGGTGTTTTTTAGGAAGCTCACATTGGAGGAAGAGGCTAGCTGAGCAGATTGGGAAACCTCCATAGCGGGAGGGGAGGCAAGATCTGTAAAGGAATTAAAAACAAAGACATGTTGAGATTTTACTGTGTTATATTTAACATAACAAATACACATATCGAATCTCATAAGAGCTCAAAAGGTTGCTATTATCACTTTATATGACTATTTATTCATTCAGAATTAGTGGTGGGATAGTTTAGTTTTATTTAGTTTGGTTTGTAAACAAACACATTGGCTGGGTGAATTCAATCATCCATAAAACGAGCCAAACGCTTTAAAGAGGATGCAAGGACACTTCGCACAGGAAGTTGATCAATGGGTCTGTCTCACACTCTCTGTCACATCAAACAAACAATTGAAAAGGGGGGCTGGTGTGTGGATTCTGAAAAGGGGGCCTGCTCTGGTCCGGTGAACCCAGAGGATATAATGAGAGGAGTGGTTTGGAGGGGGGCAAGGAGGAGATTAGCAGAGGAGGTGGGGTCTGGTGTATTGTTGGTTGGGAGCTCTGGGAACTCTGGACACGTTCCCTTCGTAGAGGTACAGTGCGCAAGCCGATTTCAATTCTGCAAATTAGTATTGAGATGATGATTTGCCTCAAGTTTACATTCAACGTGTTTACTTAGCGGTTGAGATAGATGTCACACACTCCCAGGGGCTTTGATGAACTGTGAGACGGGATTAGGAAAACGTTACTCAAGTCCCAGAGCCTGAGCAACTATAAGCATATAAGCATAATGTTTTAAATAAACGAATGAGAATGAATAGATCAATTTACAAACGTAACAACTGTGCCTTAGATCAAATATATATATATTTGTGTATATAAAATATTAAACAATTCCCTCATGATCACGCAATGCAATGTAGAAAGACAAGTAAGTTTAACTGAAATACACTCAAGATGGCCAATTAAATATTAAATAAAATCTAACGTTAAACTGATCTGAATATAGTGCTAACAAAATTATGCAGATATGTCTATTCCAAGGTTACAATGCGACCAAACCACTCCAGATGAGACAAGCTATAAAAACACAACCGCCGAGCCACAGTCTAGTGCTCATAACAAACAGACTAACATTAGGTAATTGTATCATTACCTTCAAGGAGAAAACCCTGAATCAGCTGCAGTGGATCTCTCCTCTCTCCGTTCCCCTTCTCTATGCCTCTGTCTCTCGCCCTGCTTGTATTTCTCTCTGCTGTGTCAGTGTACTTGCAGAGCTAAGGCAGGAACTGCAGCAGTTTGGTGGCTTGCTTCCAGCAAACACTAAGACACACACACACACGCTGGTGTAACTTTCTCCACACAGACTCAGACGCACTCATTGGTTTGCCACGAGGTCTTGTGGCAGGGTTGAATGTGTGTGTATGTGTTTTTAAAGAGGTAGAGGAGGGGGATGGGGTTTGGAAGGGAAGAGAATGATAGCAAGGCAAGCTGTTTGCAGGGGGAAGAGGGGGTGTGACTTAAAGCAACTGGAGAGAGGAGTGCAATTGCAGTGCAGAGTAGTGAGAGAGAACACACACACACATAGCTGACAAGTCTGATTGACAGAAGCAGCCGGTGGAACGAGAAAGTGATGCCTGGACCAACTAAATCATTGCTGGGCTTGAGCCATTAGACACATTTTAGAACTGCTATTCGTCGAATATGGAGAGGCAATCTAGACTAACAATCGGACCATTTAATACTGAATAGGAGCTTTAGCAGAGCGACGGATGTCTCCCTCCCATCCTTGAGACCCTCCCCCTCCAGCAGGAAAACAAAAACTCTGTAGGGTTTCCTTCCACTCCCAATTGCCAAGTAATTGTCAGGATTTTCTGGATTGAAAGATTTACAATCGGTATTTCTCAAAGCACACTCTTTCCACAGTCATTCAGATTATTTGTAAAATAAATATATTTTACACCTTGGCTTCTACGCAAATCATATTACATAAAGAATACTACAGTAACTCTAGGCCAAATATGACATTATTAGTCATTGACCTATAAACAGTTTTAGAACTATGACTTAGGGAAAACCTGAAGAACAATGTAAACATGCATCTTAAAATAGAACGCGATGAGAATGAGTACACACATAAAAGATTATCAGATTAAAACGGGCGAATGGAATGTTGTCGGGTGACGTTACTGAGAAGCCACTCATCCACATTCACATGATGAAAAGAGACGCGTACTCTTGAACTGAGCAAGATCGAAACAATACAGAATTAAACTACTCTGGTCAGTCAAGCTAGCTCCCTTTCTGTTCAACATGTTACTGGTGTGATTATAACGGAGTCCGATCAAGATGGTCCTTTTGAAAATATCGTAGTGACCAAAACCACCTCTGCTTGCAGCCTACCATATGGAAAGAGAATTCAACAGTGGTCATCATCATTATCTTTAACTTCCTCGTGATAGCATTTCAGACAGGGTCATTTTAGGTCCCTCGAGACATGCAGGGCATGATTGTTGTGTCTGTTTGTCTGCCGTTGGTATACGGGCGGAAATAAGTAACAACGAGTGAAACGTAAGATGGGATTTATTAAATAAATAGATAACAACAATAATAAATATGTTTTGATTGAGAAAAATCTTGTTTTTGGTGAGAAACAGTAAATTATAATTTGCAGGACTACAACACATCTTTTACTACAGCCATGGGGTAGTTTAGAAGCTATGCCAAAATAAAAGCAGAACAAACACAATTTTGACTCGTTAAAACCCCAGTCGTTACCTTAAATTTCGGTCATCGTCAGCGCTCACAAAGCAAGAGACATAATTTCCAAAGTAAACATAAGTACATTTTGAACGGTTTTCTATCAGTGAGTTGTTCCCAAGATTGAGTGTTCACTCTAGCGCCTTCGCATTGTTTCTCCTAACAGCTTGGCCAGCCCCATTCACCTGTTGTACGAACATACGTCACACACCGCAAAAGTATGCATGTGTGTTTGTTTTTGAGAGAGAGAGGGGGGGGGGGGGTTTGATTGCACCGGATTTCCATTAATAAAAGCCTAGATTTTCAAAGGAATTCAAAGTTCAAAGTG
>JAVQJS010031168.1:0-10464 GCA_036024795.1 Galaxias rostratus
CATTATTCACCTGCACTGAGGCACATTTTGCCTGACAACACTAAGACTTTGTGGATTACCGTTTGTGTTTAGTATAGTTTTGTTTTGTTCTTTTGTGCTGACGATGCCTTTTTGAACGCATCGATGCCAGCTTCAGATTTCAATTTTAGATATTTGTTTTCTCAGGCTGACGCTCTCGCTAGTGCTCTGTAACCCAAGTTGACAACGATTTGACTTCTGATTGTGTATCATAAAACTTACCAGCTGGGGTGTTGTTTTTATATGTGATGATCCTCATGTTTTGCCTTTTTTTAGGATGTTTTGCATGGTCAAACATAGGCTCTAGTGATGTCATAAGGAGTGCTGTCAAAACGAGAGAGGCTCCTGTTCAAACATCAGACCAGCAACTTCTGTACGAACAGACTCCTGCCTACTATTTGGTCATGTATTGTAACTGCCCCGGTCAAGTCGGCTCTCAGTGAAATCTGTACAATTACACTGTTGATTATCTATTAATAAACCACACATGGTGCCTGCAGAGCCTTTTTGCCTTGACATCTGTGTTGTGTTCTTTTCTTCTATTGAGACAGTTGGGTTTTCTGCTATAAATACTTAATGATAGTTTCCAAGAAATATTCAATCAAGTTCATGTCTCAAATTGCAATGGACTCCAGCCCAAGACAGCAGAAGCTTTCTGCACTCTCACAAAGACAAACGCCTCCAATTACCCCTGTGTAATTACTGGCGCACACTGTCATTATGTGTCCTTACAAACATGCCACGTGCACTCAACCTGGTTTATCACTCCTCAGTCTGCCCTCAAAACCCCTGACAGGAGACGAAACGGCGGCCGCTGCAAATGGGGTTTTCGAGGGGAACCTTGCCCACACTGCTGTCTGGTCACTTGGTGCCATCACCAACCACTGCGCAGGTGGTTCAGTTCTCCACTTGTCAGCTAGATGGCAGTGAACTTACGATCGAAACATGCAGTCCATTTATAGAGGAGCATGTGACGAGGGACAGGATGTGTCCTACATCAGAAAGTACGGGTGTTAAAAATCTATTAATTGAAGGCTCCCTATATACCTACCTGTCCTGTTTACCTTTAAAGAAACATCATCATGAATAATAGCTGTTTGAAGCCCCGTGTAATATAATTGAGATGGTTATCTGTATTTCCTATTTTAGGGAGAGGAAAGACATAATACAAAGACATAATTGCTTGCCTTCCTAGTTCTACCTTTACTATTACTATATAATGGCTATCTTGGCCTCTCAGTCAAATATGCAGTGATTACTCTGACCTCCAACAATCCCATTCACATTTATTCATTTAGATAACGCTTTTATCCAAGACAACTTCCAATGAGATTACAGGGACAGCCCCTCTGGAGCAATGTATAGGGTTTGTGTCTTTCTCAATGGAACGTTAATGACGGTGTTCCAAAATAGGACAAGTGGAACCCTCTGGTCAACAGGCAGCAGTCCTGCTCACTTCCCACCAGGGCTAGGCTACCACTTCCCCTATTAAGAGACAGAATCAGGGTCTCCTAGAAGAAACATTTAGGAATAGGAAATTACCCATGTAGAAGATCAAAATATATAATAAAAAAAGTGTTTTATATTAATATTTGATCATTTAAACTTTACTGAGATAAAGGGGTAGTAGTCTCTTCAGTTTTCTTAGATTTTTCCAGAGAACCATTGTAAGGATTTTGAAACTTGCATCATGCACTGTAAAACAGTTAGAATTGTTTTTTTATTCGTTTTTTTATTATAATTGAAATTATTTATTAGTTTGTTTTCTTAATTTGTTGTGCTCTCAACCAGTTGTTGAAAATACAGTTTTCATTTGTGTCAGTTGTTGTATTAAAACACCATGAAGTAGGCCTATGTGCAAGGATGTCTTGTTTGCTTAAGCGCGTTGATTACGCATGCAGTGTTAAATAAGAATGTGCAAAATTAAGCATTTAAAAAATGGTGTGAAATCAGAACAAAATATGTATCATGCATTTTATTACTTAACTCTGTTACTGAACATAATTATTAGATAAGTGATGACTTTACACTCTTGTTAAATGGATCAAATTAATTATTGTGCTTGTCTGACAGAGTTGACAAAAATGTAGACCTGAAGTGAATATAGTTTCATAAAAGGTGTTCTTATACAGATATTTCATAACTGCCCTTACATGGTTTGTTGTTATAGACCTTTGTCTATAAATATATATTCATTATAAAATAAACATAGTAAGCAATTTTTATATTTGGATTCGTTTTCATGTTAAGTATTATGATACAAAGGAGCATTTTTCATCAAAACTCATTAAAGCAAACCTACCCGAATCAGGGGAAATCCCAAAGCAAAGTGAATAAAACATGTTCATAATATTTGTGTTGATTTGTGTGGCAGCAAATATAACATGCATTTCAGGAGCGATGTAAATGCAGTCACTCATTTATGTTCTCTCTCACTCAAGGACATGCTCATAAACACAAAGTGTGCCATATTTACTTAGGGTTAAGTCATAAAAATGTAAAAACAATACATTTATTGAGTATTGAGTATTTAAAACGGCTCTTGTATTGATCGACAAAATATTCATAATGATGTCTTGAGTGTTCTCAGTGTTCCATACAAACATTATTGAGATGTAAAAAGTAGTCAATGACGCCCACCTTCTAGGTTAGAGTAAAACCAACTCGTACAAATGTTTAGCTGGATATCAATGTCCTTATCTCGATACAACATTTACAAAATTCATGAAGATGCCAAACATATCAGCCAATCAAAGCCAATGTTCGACTAAGTCTCCTACTGCAAACAGTCTTGACTGTATGACAACCTGGCAGGTTTTCCCTGTAAGTGCAGTCCATTTTGACATACACACTAGGCAAGCTTGACTCTCTCTCTCTCTCTCTCTCTCTCTCTCTCTGCACACATACTGTACATATAGTATTCTACAGACTCCTAAACATTCAAAACTAGAAATGTAACTATACTTTGAGACAGTTGCATTGCAATGCAAATATCTGACGATTCAAATCATAAACATTATGAATTACAATTCAAAGTGCTCTAAAGCTAAACGTTGGCTCTTTTGTTTGCGGAGGCTACTGCAAAAGTTTTTTTCTTTGTGTTGCTTATTTAAACAGTTATTTAACCAGGTATGTCCAACGGAGAACGAGTTATCTTTTGCAGGGGTAACCTGCCCACGTAGGGCGAAACGGACCAACTCCAGTACTAGCCATATACATTTTATGGTAGTGGGAGAAAACTGAAGCACCTGGTAGAAACCCATACAAACACAGGGAGTACATGAAACTCCACGCAGAGAGGACCCGGATCCGAGTTTGAACCCAAGACCCTCTGGATGTGAGGCATCAGCACTCACCACTGAGCCACCTTATGACCACATTGTTGGGATATCTCTGTTACAGCGATACATGGGGATTTCTCTATTGTAGTTATACATGGTCACAATGGGCATAGCTATGACAGACTTGTTTTTTAAGGTGTTTCATAAATGAGTAGTTGATTCTGCGATCCCTGGGACAGCTGTACCGTACAGATGAATCCATTGCCCGGGCAACGAGTGCCGACCACAAGTGAGGGGAATGCAATCGTAAATTGAATATTGCTACAAAATCTTATTTTTTAAATAGAATCAGGTTGTCGTGCGTCATTTCAGAATATGATACAATACCATCGGGTTGTTATTGTGCAGACTTTTTTTTTTTTATATACAATCTTTTTTGCCTATTTCATAAATAGCAAATATTGTGTAGTTTCTGTGGTCAATTCTTCTTCCATATTACTTCTTTTCTTTTCATGAGAAAATCGAATCGCGAATCCAGTATCGTGAATTGTATCAAATTGTGAGTTGAGTGTGTCGTTACATCCCTATTCAAAACTCTGTTGCCAGAATGTTCACTCATACCAGGCCCGGGCAGCACATCACTCCAACTATTGTCAAAACCCACAGGCGGCCTATCAAATTCGCATCATTTTTAAATTCACGTTAACTACCTACAAAGCACTAAATGGACTGGAAGCCACCTACATTACAAATCTCCACCACAAGTCTCCTATTAGTCCAAGGTACAAAGCTTCACTCCACGGGTGCCAGTGCTTTTAGCTGTGCTGCAACTAAGCTATTGAATTTTCTCGCTGCCAATGTCAGAGACTGACTCCATTGCCATTTTTTAAGAACAGCCTGAAAACCTCCCTCTTTATTCAGGAGTTACAATAAATATTTTTAATTCTGTCTTATTTTGTCATGTATTCATGCTTGCTTGGTTAGTGTCATCAATACTAAAGAGTTTTGGGGTGTTTTGCAAAGCCCTTTTAAATAAAAGGATTTATGATTTTTGTCTAACGAATGACTGGCCCATCCAGGGGTCGGGTGTGTGTGCGTCAGTGTATACATCCTGTATACATGCACAGCTCTTGGGTGTGACTGTAACTGGCTGTACCTGTGTCTCAGGGATAATAGGGCCGTCGGCTGGGGAGCTCCTGTAGCAGGTGGAGAGAGGAGAGGCCACAATGACAGGACTGGGCCGGATGAAGCCGCTCAGGTCACAGCTGGGGATGTCGTTCTCCTCCTTCCTCATGACCAGCGTGTCCATGACATAGAAGACATTCCAGGGCAGCCACACAGTGCGGTACTGCATGAGGAAGGGTGCCCGCTCAAAGCACAGCGTCAGGGAGGCGCCGCCGTTGGCCAGCATGTCAAACCTGGGACCAAAGCAGAGCAGAGTGTTTGAAACACATTTGTTGTTACAGGGTTGCTTTTTGTTGCTTGTATGCAAGGGTGATGTTTCGACTTGGAATGTGAAAAAGACGTACATTTGGGAGGGAGTCCTACAACGAGATTTCTTAATTTTTTTGTTTGCAGGACAAAAACAATATCTGGTCGGTATACCCAGAACAGTTGACTGCATTTCACAACAAATGCATCAACTTTGCCGGTTCAATTTGTCAGTTTCTGTTTTTATGAATCCTGTAACACTGTTTTTGAAAAGGTAACTTACCACTAACTTTATTTGATACGGATACAATAATGTTAGAACACACCAATGTACATGTGGCTGCGACAAACAGCCTGCTTCCTCTCTCTCTCTCTTTGTCTGTGACTCTTTTTCTATAACTTTACTCTCTCTCTCTGTCTCTGTCTCTCTCTCTCTCTCTCTCTCTCTCTCTCTCTCTCTCTCTCTCTCTCTCTCTCTCTAAGGCCCAAGCTACAAATTATGGGCCATATCATTGGGCCCCCTTCCTCTCCATTGTAAACCATAATGACAATGAGAAAAATTTAGAAAAATTTTAGATTTTTATGTGTTAAACATAAATGACTAAGAAATCACAATAAAATCAGTAAATGCAAATGCAATATAATATTTTAGCCATGATGCTAATTCATTTATAATTATTTTGGTCATCATTTCAATGATGCCTAGGCAACATAAATAAACGGATTTGCACAATCCTAGACTGTTTGTGATATTTAATTCTGCCAAAGTTTTTTCTAAGTTTAAAAGGAATTTTTGTTGAAATTTCTGCACACTGTTTTTCCAGAGAAAGGTGATTGGTCCTTCCCAAATGGGAGCACTCTTGCAGTCTATAGCAGTGTTGCCTATTAGGCCCACTTTGAGCGATCAGGTACATTGTGCCCCAAAACAAAAAAGTGATATTCTTTGCTTTGCACATCATAGGGGTACTCTTTAGTTCTTAATTAAACAAAGATAACAATGTACTACGGCCTTTAGTTACCTAGTTTATTGTATAAAGGAAAAATCTTTCAGACATTACGATACATTGCATTGCTGGAATAGAATAATAATAATAATACATTATATTTATAAAGTGCTTTTCAAAACACTCAAAGACACTGGAAATAGCTGAATATGCCCACATTATGACAAGCACACGTAATAAAATCGTACCTAATAAGTGCACATACAAGATTGAAGTCCTGTAGCCCAGTATAAAAACAATGTTTTTATACTGGGCTTTAGACTTCAACCTTGGACATGTTGATGGACCAGGGATTTTATTATGTGTGCTTTTCCCTTTATTTAATGTTTCTTTAACCTTTTATATGCACTGTCCAGTTTTTGCTGCAACAATGCACATTTTTCAGTTGTGAGACAATTAAAGGAATTCTGATTCTGAAGTGAAAATAATGACCTGTTTAATTGATTTATGGTAATGTAGACTTATGTAATGTAAACCATCATATTTCAACATTAGCAAGTATCGACCGTACACTATAGGCCAACTTAATTTCTTAGCATTTCGTCTTTATTTTAACCTCACATTGTTTTGTATCATCATTTTTCTTTGGAGTAGGCCATTGAAGCTGATTTTGCTGTACATCTATATTTGTTGTGTGCAACAATACAGCGTCTAGCTCGACTTAAACTTTCAGACTAAATCCCCCAACAAGACACATAGCAATGCCACTACACAACTCGTCCAAACGAAGGTTAAAGTTTTCCTACAAATAGCAAGTCAAAAGAGCAGGAAAGTGAAATGAAGGAGGGGATTTTATTTCACATGGGGGATAATTTCTGACGATTTGTCGGACAGGATGTTGTTAAATGTTGGTTGCCATGAAGGGGCAAAACTTGATTGTTGGGCTAGTAATTTTATCAGCACTGCAAACATGCCCCAAGCCGGTGTTCTAGTTTGACTGGGTCCTAGATTGTCCTGGGTCAACGCGCTTGCCTGTGCTGCAGCGCTGCAAACTATGTCATGGATTCCTTAACAGTGTGTCAAATATCAGAATTTTCTACAATATGAAATAATCTTAATTTTTCATAGATGATTTGACAATTATATGGTTTTTGGTAGGCCACAACACAACTATAAATTCTGCTCTCAAGTTACAAAATTATTTCATATTCGACGAGTCTCGCTCCACACAATTCCATGCAGTGAAACCTGAATTAACACGAAGAACACTAAAGCTGGATATAACTGGCAACATAAAATGGAGGCATTTAGAACATATCAGTGCATTAAACATTAGAGGATTTAGACCTGTTTTTGTCATGACAATGCACATTACTGAGTCTAATCCGAAAACCAAATAGCCTATAGTCCTAACACATTTTGATGATTTAAAACCCAGAGGTTTTATTGATTGCTTAGTGATAGTGATAGTTTCCAATGCGTGCTTCTTTTTGAATCAACTCTTAATATATTTAGTCATGCTCTGTGTCAACAAGAAAAACCTTTTAACTTTCAACTTGGATCGACATATGAACTAAATGTTGATTTTAACCATTGCATATGTAGGCGAGACAAAAGGAAACACCAACAGAAACCCTATTTCTCATCCAGTTGGGACATTTAATGCATTGTATAGCTGATGGAAATTATATTTAATTTAAAACATTTTTAATGATATTAATTATGTTTGATTAAAAACAATGGAAAAAAAACATTTGAAACACAATAATTCGGTGGCAAGGCCAAAATTCGTTTATTGAGAAGACCATTTACAGGGTAGCCCTTCCAAATTAATACAGACTGGAGAATTGATAGTACATAAATTATATAAATATCAAAATTAAAATGCAAGTTTAATGATACATGTTTTTGCTCACAAAGTAATGTTCCACGGCAAAATATTTAATGTTTGAAAATCACAATCTTTTATTAATAGAGACTGGGGGTTTCTTCTGCTTTCATTCGTCCTGTGCTGATTCTATTACTTCAACTGCATGTTTTCCGCCATCGCCATTGATATTTTAGTAGTTAGCTTTATCATATCTAGTTATGATAGCCATACATCTGTTGTCACGGGAGCCAGTCTGCTTCCTTCACGAGGCACCTCACGGCCAGAGAGACGCAGCACCCAACACAACTGTTGTCTGCACCATTAGTTTCACCTGCTGTGTTCATTATTGTTTTCACCTGTGTCTCCCTCTATATAATCCCTTTGTTTCAGTCATGGAATCCCCCCATGTGAAGTAAATTCTGTGTATTTATTGCACCTAAGAGTAGCTTCCCCTGAGTTTATGTAATTTGGGGTTTAGGGACTATGGATGCTGTTTCCTGCAATTGGTTTTGACATGTCTTTTCCCATACTTTTATATTATATTTGTTGGCTCTTGAATCTTTTGTTTTTCTTTTCTTTTTATTATGAAAAAAAAAATGTATTATGTATATTTAGAATGTTCCTCTATACTTTTTAATGTCTTGATCATATTCATATTGGCACATTTTATGGTTCAATGCTTCCAAATAGTTGAAATAGTTGACATGAAATTCCCCTTCAAACACATCTCCTGCGCCATTTTTAGTAGCCATCTAACTCATCTAAAATAAAATCAAACTCATCAGCTGCATGACTACCTGCTCATTGGATGAATCCAACCATTATCTACTTTTCATCAGATAACGTTGACTATCAATGCAAATCTAAACATAAATCTGGGTGTGGTTAAGTGGTTTAGCCGTGATCCATTTAGGGACATGGTGCGGTCAATTCCTGACACGTCTGATGATGAATCAAAGAGACAACAGTGGCGAAGACTGTCTTACTGCCTACTAAATTGTCCCCATTGTCCCTTTTCATTAGGAGCCGCTGTCTCCCAATCTGCCATGCCACTAGTAAGATCAAATAGGATATAGGCTTTATTGCTGGATCCCCCACACAGACACATACACCGATGTTTGGAAATGAAGAGCTATTGTGTTGTATTTCCTTAGCCTCTTCGCTATGCTGGATTTTCAATATGATCCTCCTCTCCTGCTCTCCCCTGTGCTGGAATAGAGTGTTGATGTCTAACAAAATGTTTCAGTGTGACCACCGAGATTGCTTTTTCAGTCCGTCAGCGTAAAAGGCTACGCTGATGTTGGTATTCAATTGTGTTTCTGTTTTCCTTTAAACGTGCAATGTATTTGTTTGTTTGTGTGTGTTAGTGAGAGAGTGCAGTGATTGATTTGTCCTTGTAAATCTAATGCATTTTAAGGAGGTCTTTGGTCTTTTAACGACGCAATGCTTTCCCATGGCCACTGCTCCACATTTGCATAGGAGGATTGTGGGTGATCCGAGTAAGGAAAGGGACTGAGGGTAAGAGCTTTGAGGGTTTTGTTTTGTATTCTTTGATTTTTAAACTTTTAAAAACTCCTTTATTTTCCTTTTCTTTTGTTGTTGAATTATGCAGTTACTATAGTCAATTGTTGAAACAAAGAAGCATAATTTTTGTATCATGAATCCTAAAGGTAAATGAGTGTGTGTGTGTGTGTGTGTGTGTGTGTGTGTGTGTGTACATACATGCCATCCTTTCGTGTAATGGTGAAGCCATGGTCAGGGTAGTGCAGGAAAGTTACATTGACGCCAATCAGAGGAGTTCCATCTGCTGTCAAAACCTGGCCTCGGATGATCGACACCAAGCTACATACAGGGAGAGAGAGAGGCAGATAATGATCAAATAGTATAAATGCTTTCCTTACAAACAATGTGCAACATGTATCAGTTCCATTTCCTGACACACTTTTCCAAAATAAAATGTAGAAAATAAATCACGCAATTCTTTGGCAGGAGATTTCTATAGAAAAACAAGTTAAATACCGCTAGCAACTTCATTGGCCCAACATTTTTCTTTGAGTTGAAAAGATGAACTATTTTGCTGGCGTTTGAAAAGAGGGCTGAAAGAGTAGTGTTAAAACAGATTGGTCAGATTCAGATTGGTCAATCGTAGAGCCTCTAACCCCTGCATTTGGTGAATCCAAACACTAGCAGGAATTTACATAGGTCAGAATGTAATGTGTTCTCAAACGGAAATATTTATTTTTTGTATAGTTTTAAATTAATAAGGTTTATTTCGCCTAAAGCACATCCACATATCTTTTATTTAATTTTTTATTATTCAAATTAAACATTGCTCATTCAATAGGTAATTCAAAAAGATACCAAACGAGGTAACAAAAAAAAGCTAGCTAGAACTAGTATATCATTACAATTGAGACACCCAAATACACACATGAGGCATAAGACACACAAACACTCCCAGAGGTCCATTATTATTCATGAATGTTTGCCATCGCTCTTCAGCAACCATGACTCAGAGGCATGGGTAACGGAGCCTGTAGATCTTCAGCTAGCATGATCAATAAACATGTAAACACGCACGCACGCACATACACACACACACACACACACACACACACACACACACACACACACACACACACTTGTCCAGCAAGAGTAGTGCCATATATATGATGCCCTTCCTACTTCATCCTCCCATCATCATTACTGCTGTCTAGTGCAAACAGACTATAAATTATTGTTTACACCCACCCTTCAGTTCTTCCACCAGGGGATGTCTGTGCCTCTTTTTCTATGGCTTTATTCTCTCTCTCTCTCTCTCTCTCTCTCTCTCTCTCTCTCTCTCTCTCTCTGTCTCTCTCTCTCTCTCTCTCTCGCCCAGCCGACAGGTCATACTGAGCCAGAATAGAAAGATTATTCT
>JAVQJS010031194.1:0-11695 GCA_036024795.1 Galaxias rostratus
CCCCCCCCCCCCCCCCCCCCCCCCCCCCCCCCCCCCCCCCCCCCCCCCCCCCCCCCCCCCCCCCCCCCCCCCCCCCCCCCCCCCCCCCCCCCCCCCCCCCCCCCCCCCCCAGTTGGATGGCGCTGAGGAGGCATTTTCTCAAGGACATGTGTGACACTGTCAACAGATGTATAAATGACGTGTGGACACAGGAAGTCAGTCTTACCCAGGGAACATGCTGCCTGCGTCCGTCTATGTCGTGCTTGACCCAGCTGAGAACAGATCGATAAACCTCCTCCTCTGATGGCACGTTCAGATTGTCGCTGGAAATAAGGTCCAGCACCTGAAGTTAGAGATGGAAGCATTGTGCTCAAGTTATGAGGGTGAAAATAAAAGAAAGGAAATGCTTCTTTCATCTGCACATCGTCCTCTAAATCTGCAGCACAGATTTATTTGTGTTACTTTTGAGCATGTGTTATGCCAAACGTTCAAATGTAGGTGTGTTTGTGTCTGAGTGTGAAGTGCTTCAGGCCTCTGCTGCAGTGTAAGAGCGGGTGGCTGGCCGTGTGCCCAGAGGCTAGATCAGATGCTGCTGCCTAGACCAGCGGAATAGTTAACCGACTCCCGGGAAAAGCATCAGCTATTTCCACGAGTCTCACAATCAAAGACAGAAATTTTGCTACTGTTACTGCCAAATCCTCCACACAACACACAACTGCAGCACCTTGACTCAAAGAGAGGCAAAGTGAAAAAAATGCATACCTTTAGTATTTATTTGTTGGTTTGTTTTTTTGATTGATTGGGAGTAAAACAGCAAGCTAAAACAGAGCTGAAGCTAACTTTAGTTCACTCGAGAGAACGCAGTGCAGCCGCACTTTTTATGTCTTAGACAATACTCATAAGAGTAATTTACATGACGTTGTCCCAGGGGGGTATCACCTCACAGTCCACTCCCAATCCGACCTTGCCATGTCACCTTCCTGTTCTAACTGAAGAAATAAATATGAGACACATTTGACAGCTATGTGCGCTTACAGTCGCAGGCGGTAGGGTGTTAGTACATAAATCCCGATCTGGTGCAGAGCTGTGACAGACAGCATACTTCAGACAGCACTTATGCAGTTCATTCTCTTCTTTCAATGGACTGTTGGCAATCAATAAAATTACAGAGTGGGTTTTAGAGGCCAAAAAGCAGAGAGAAGCTGAGTCGTTACTTTGATAGTTTAACGCTGCGATTTGTTCACAGAAGGGAGAAAATATCAAGGAAAAGTTACATTGGCAGCTATGTGGTGGTTCCATGACTCACTTCACATCCTTCCTTTAAGTTAAACATGTATTTCTTTCCGGGAAAACCATTGAATTACACGAAAATGAATTATCGACCAACCAAAGTCATTTCAAAGGCTCTGGCAAAAGGGTGTTCAATACTCTCCCTTTGAACAAAACGGAATGCAATTACACCAATTAGTAAAGAAGTCACAAAAGCATCACAAGCCTTGCGTCTAATTACCATATCAAAAAGCATTACCCTCAGAAGCATAATGATGTCCCAGTCTAGCTGAAGGAAAAGTGCTTTCAAAGCATGACTGTAGTCCATGTCAGGATTCTTTGATGACCACAGCAGAAAAGCCACAGATGGACAAACGTCTTGGAAGAAGAAGATTGCTTTTCTTAATACAAGTTGAAGAGCCATCTGCGGACTCTGTGATGCCTTTTCTCTGACAAACTATTTGGGTATGCTTACCAAAAGTTTAGATACCAACCACTCTAATGCCTCTCAAATAAAAAGCTCAATTGAAAACCACTACTATCAATAAGCCAATATAGAGTAGCTTGTACCTTTATAGGTTTTTCTTTTGCACTGCGCCATTATGAAAATAACGCTTTGGAAAACGTGTTTATTTTGACACCGCTAAATGTAACTTAGAGACAGTAATGGAACGGAGTTACTTGTGCTTATTACACTTATTTGCTTTCGAGATCTCAATTGGTAAATTACCCAACTTTAAGAGGAAAGCCGCTCCGGAGAGCCCCACCTGTTTCAGCGGAAGCAGCATGAACTCCTCAGTCTTGGACACCTCCACAAAGTGTTGCAGGACATATTTGTGGGCTGACTTGAGCAGGTCACTGCAAGAGTGTGTGTCCGCGAAGCCCCGAATGCCCAGGCAGTTGGAGGGGTCCAGTTGGCTGAGGAGGAACTTACAGCAAGCATCCCTCACCCCGTTAAGCTGGAGCAGGCTGGCTGCTGGGAGCAACGTCTGGCCAAATTCATTGGTTTGGGCAAAATTAGAGTTTTACAGCTAGCATCTAAACATAACACTCACCTAGACACAAACATACATTTATTTACTTTTACCTACCAACTCTTAGTTTTTTTTGACGATAGGCAGTTTTTTTTGACGGTAAGCAGTTGACACCAACAATAATTTAGAAGACGAAAGTGTACCAGATACAACACAATGTGCTGTTAAGAACAGAACACACTCAAATGTAATGTGAAAGGAAAAGAAAGATCACAAGCAAACGCCAAGCTGCAAGGGTTAATGCGAAGGTGGAGAGTGGTTATTTATGCAGCGTTGGGTGTAGCATAGGTCCTCCATCCCTACCTGTACGTTTCCTTCCCCCACCACAATCTCTGCCGTGTAGGCATACTGGACCAGCTGCTCTAGAGCCTGGGGGTCAATGTCATGAAGGGTGACGTGTGTCTGACGACTCTCGGACATCTCGTCTGCATGGCCAAATAAGACAAGAGTTGTCACATTTATAAACACTGAATGTGTCTAAAAGTGTTGCCACATTTAGCGGAGGAGCGCATACCAAGTCACGGAGTAGTGAGTCCATGTTACTCCTTCACAAACATACGTTCACATAAGCCGCAATACCTTTCATTTTCCCTTCCCAGTGGCGTGGACCTAGGTTAAGGCAATACATTTTTTGTAGATGTTTTTACTCGACATAATATTGTATAATTTATGGTTAATTTCTGAGTCTGTGAGGTCCTCACTATCCAAGTCACAGATAACGCAATGTTATGACAAAACGAAGGAACACAACACCAGTCAAAACACGTCTCTCCCTTCAATCCAGAAACAAGGCACTTCATGGGGGTTTAAGGCATTGCTAGATGTTCACTATTTTTAAAGTAACTTGATGAATTGAAGCCTAAAAGTTGAGTCGTGAATCCTGCCTACTGACTCTCTGGAGGGCAAACCCTCACAATTCGAACCTGAGCAGCATGGCCTTAGGGGGAACTGGTACAAAGAGCTCACCTGGTGACCTATGACTCACAGGGAAAGAAGGACAAGCACGGAAGACAAAGATGACAGAGGGGAACAAAGTGATAAAGCCCAAATGCAGAGCTGGAGTGTCACACCCATAAACAGATCACACGTTCATTCCAAAACACGGAAAGTCTACTCACTCACTACCAGATAAAGGGACATTTAAACTGTTGTGATATGAAGGCATTTGTCCATGTCATTTGATTTCACACAAAAGATGCACAGGAAACAGAGCTACCGAAAAATCTGAAACCATACAAAACGGACACACAGTTGTCAGGGCATTGAAAAACTTGTCTGTCTCGAGACACTTACTAGTAAACATTGCGTGGAAGTAGGGGCTGCAGGAAGCCAGCACAACCTTGTGTGCCTTGATCTCTTTGTTGGAGACGTGCAGCACGATGTCACAGAGTAGGCCTCGCTGCCGCATCCTGTTCATGGACACAAACGAGTCGTGGTAATGACGCTTGGAGTTGTGCGAGATGCTGTGGCCATCACGGTTGAGCAGCTGCATGCCCCCCTCCATCATGGTGACTGGACTGGCAGCAGCCGCCTCTTGATTATAGACCTCAGTCTGGGTGACAAAAACACAGAAAAGGGATCCAATTCAAGTTAAGACCAAATTAAACTTAAACTGCTTCGGTTAGAAACTACCTATGTATGTGCTATTCAAAGGCAAGTTAATGGCATAACTGGTTCCACTAACAGTCAGTTAAAGGACAAGATAAAGAATATAAATCAGCTGAAAAAAAATTAACCTCAGTAAGCATCTCAACTGTTTGAATTTAAAGATTTAATTAATATCTCTTGCCCAATGGGGACCGCAAACCTGGTTTTATATGTAGCTTATTGCAAAAGGATTAGAAGTGATAGGATCTATAGTTACAGAATGCACATTAAATACGAGGTTAAGAAAAGGGCATTTTCACTAGAGCTGAATGGGCTACCTGTCCTCTTACACTCATGTTTGCTCAGTTATCAGCAAGTATGATCTAATGCAAGTGATACTTATATCATTTAATATGGCATGTTCATACAGACATTCAATGTAGCTCCGTGTTGTCCTGAGTTGACTACTGCGATTAGTAATCAGAAAATATACAACACCAAGGCTAAATCCAAACTGGAAGGGTTATTACAAGAACATTTCATTTAAACCCAGCAGTATGTTGTAGCTGGAGTATGACATAAGCTTAAGGATCCAGACATCATTGCCGCGCTGAGTACATTGGAAATAATAATGGACCTTTCAAGTATGGAACCTTTTCATCATTTGAATTCCCTGATCATTCCTTACACTGAATTTTTTATCCACTATTGAGGGATCTCAAATGTCACCCCCACTGTTGCTGCATGGCAACAGGGCTTTGGTCACAAAACACGAACGGTAGGCATTCACACACATAAACACACATGCAGATACATTTAGCTAAATAGAAACAATGAGAGCTTTGAATGATGGAATAAAATGGCAAAGACCGACTTGGAATATACATTTGTCAAAGGTCCACAGCCAGTAATGATGGGCCATCATACAGCATGACACAAACATGACGAATACATGTTTAATAAAGGCTCAGCACATTAGCTGGCTTGCGGACGTACTGACATGTATCTTGATATTCT
This sequence comes from Galaxias rostratus, assembly GCA_036024795.1. Lineage (NCBI taxonomy): Eukaryota > Metazoa > Chordata > Actinopteri > Galaxiiformes > Galaxiidae > Galaxias > Galaxias rostratus. The sequence goes on from JAVQJS010031194.1 coordinate 4,887, forward strand.
TTATCATTGATGCCAATTGCATCTTCGATTTTTATAAATGTATATATTTCATTATAATATGACTCAGCCATTTGGGATAACGGAATATTTAATATCATAACAGCAAAAACAGACTGACGCTAGAGACTTAAAACATTACCAGTGGGCTTTTTCTGCTGCCTCCTCTCTTCTTCTCAAATCGAGAAAAGCAGCGCCCTTCTGTCGCATCCAAATAAATTTTGAATTTGTTTCAGGTTGAGATCTTAAAACCCGTCCATACGGCAACGACACTTTGTACATTTAATATGAAAGCCAGCAGCAGTGTTGACGTCACGTAAATGATCACTGCATAAACACTTACACCAGTTTAAGGTAGCTGTGGATTCTGCAACGTTCTTGATTAAGTCATTTGACAGGGGATGCTACGATGACTGAAAGAAAACAGAAAATACATAAAGAAAAAATAAAAACCATATTGCAAATACAAACAAATAACATAAGTATGTAATTGTCTACCAGTATCACTGCATGTTCCTGACTACCTTAATTGTTACTGTGCGCAATTCAAGGAAGCTTGCATAAAACTTCCCTAACATACGGCGCGCTCGATTTGATTATACCCGTCCCAATGTAGGCGTGGGCTCGATGTTTTCTGTACTGTACACATTTTTGAGAAAGATCATCATAGACAGAAAGAAGACCCATCTATAGTATTAAACAGCAAATCACCCAAAGCTATGATACCTTGCCTAATTTTTAAATCATAAATGAATAGTGTTGGATTTTGCAAACAACATCTTTAGTTACCAATCGTTCTTATTCATGTCATCTTAACAGCCGGTCGATAATGCATAGCCTAGGCCACAACTAAATCCTTAAAAATAGATTTACCAGTCGTAGTATGTCTTGTGACGAGAACCGGACCGCTTTAGATTTTAGACTTGTTTGGGCAGTAGAAAATATTAATGATCAGGTTACATTTTGCATAATAAATCTAAGATGTCTAGTTTTGCGGATGTTAGCATCACATGTCAAAACAGTGCCTGCTTTGTGACTGTGGTTTTACATTGATGACTAGTTTAATATATTGTGTAACGACCAACCCGACCTTGAATATTTGGATGGCGTCATGAAGTTCACGATGCGAGTAATTTACATTGAACGTGGACTAAACATAAACCAATATCAAAGCACATCTTTAATATGTCATAACTTTATTTGACAAATAGAAACTGAAAGTGAAATATTGTACGAATGTATGTAGTAAGTAGAAGTGAACGTCAAACACAAAATCTACGTTTACCACGGTGCATTATGGGATTTTTGTAGTCACGTTTCGGATTCAGCATGGCAAGCAAACACAAGAGGTATATTAAAAAACGTATTATGACCTAATTACATTACAATAGTTGTCTTAGAGTTGAATAGTTTTCGTTTCTTTGTGGGGTAAATTTAGGTAATTTGCTGTTCTAGTCTTGTTTATCATGAACGTCCTGTCAGGTTTATACTATATATCTGCCTCTACTAGCTAGCTAGCTAGTTTCCGAAAATGTTAACATTTTGACTTTTTGAAGTTATTATGGGTAGGAAAACATGGACGTTATTCTAAACAGAAACACTTTTTAGTGCATAGTAAACAAGTTTGATTCTGTACTACAGTGAGTGGCCTTTTATTTATTGTGGTTGCCGTTGTCTTGTAGAAAGTTGGAGGATCTTAGTGTGGATGAATTCCTGCTTTCCGGATTTGACTCCGCATGTGAAGCAAGTTCAGACGACGAGACCCCGTCCCAGAAAAATGGTCTGAAAAAGAAGAAAACTGGAAGACTTGCGGCTCCAGACACGTGAGTTCTCTTCTGGTGGTTGCGGCAACTAATATTATATCTGGTCTGGGTTCTTGTACCGCTGTTTGGAACCATCGTAAATATCCATAGGAAGAGATATAAAGTTCATACTCTTATCCAGGTTTAAGTCAATGTCTGTACAAATTCATATCATTTATAAACTACTGCACTTAAGTGCTGTATGTAATAGCTGGTCAATTCGTTGTTCGTTCTGTGTAAGTAATTGGTGACCAATTTGTGTACTGCACTTTGAGTCTCGAGAAAAGTGCAAACAACGAAATAAAATGCTTCAATCTCATCATGATGCTCAGAAAAGTTGATTGCATTGCAGTATAACAAATGTGAGATCAATAATACAACAGAGAATTGAAACGAGCAATGAGTGTGCACAACATAGTCAATTCTCATTAGTTGACAAGGTTGAAAGGAGCATATTGGTCTAAACTAGAAGAAGAATAAATCAAAATGAGAAATGACTAACTTGTGAGTTACGCAAGTTGGACATTTTTAATCCTTAGAGATCCACAGGAGAATTGATTGGTCAACAGGCTGTGCTTTTTTACATCTTAATCTGTTTTTCCAAAAGTAACCTTATCCGGAGCAGGGTGAGTGTGCAGTGTAACCATTGCAATCCAGCCCTGTAAAATGTGAGCCACTGTTGCGGTATTGATAACCCAGCGTTAAACCTGAAGCTGAGACTTCCACCTTCTGTGTGGGACAGGCCTCAGCATATTTTCAGTGTCTGTTGGTGGTTAAAACATAGGCCATCTAGGGAATCTTTTAATTTCTGGGTATCTATGGCCACCACAAATGGGACACATGGACCCTGAACTCATAATTGAACTAGCAGATTATAATGCAGTGAACCCAAATAACCAACATTAAGTAAAAAGAAAATGTTGTCTGTCAGGGAAACGGTTCAATTTGAGAGTTGGAGCAACCAGATGTGCTAAACCGACAACCAAAGCATTTCTTGACGGCAAACAACATTTTTTTTTGGGCCGTTGTCAAATAAAAGCCAAGTAGATGCATTTTTGGTACTAATCTAAGGAATTTCTGTCCAGTTGAAACTAAATGTTATTTTCCCCTTTAAAGTAGCCCATTGGTATGAAACGCCCCAGATAAGAGCTAAAGTATTGTATGTTTGTACTGTTCTACATAACTCTGTCAATTTGTTTATCCTTCAGCGGTGACCACAAAAAAGGCAAGGCCTCTCAGCACAAGGATCAGCTGTCCAGGTTAAAGAGCAAAGACCCAGAGTTCTACAAGTTTTTGGAACAAAACGATCAGACTCTTCTTAACTTTGATGACACAGACAGCTCCGATGAAGAGGAGAGGGATTACCATGCTTTACCCAGTGAACTACAGGTGTGTGTGTGTGTGTGTCTTTGTTTGTACTAGTGAAGTCTTTGTAATAAGAGCCATTGAGCTGATTTTTGTACCTTTTACATAATTGTGTGGTTCATCCAGGAGGCCAGTTCCGATGAGGAGGAGAAGGAGGGAAACTTGCTCCCAAAAAAAAAGAAGTCAGAAGAGGTTGTAAAAGTCACCGAAAAAATGGTTGAGGACTGGAAAACTGCTATCTTGGTAATCTAGTTTATGTCTGTTTTTTGCCGACTGTCACAAAAGGCTTTATCGATGTAAAGTGTATATTTGATCGATTTTCTCGATTTGTTAGTCATGGTTGTATCTGTCTGGTTCTTTAGGCGGATCCCACTCCACGTCTCTTCAGGGAGGTCACTCAGGCCTTCAAGGCCGCCGTGGCCACTACAAAGGGAGGGGGAGGAGGAGACCCATGTCGATATAAAGTGGCCGACAGTTCAGGTAGGCTCATCAAAAGGGGAACGGGCCGCACCATTTGCTGTGTTTACTTGATCTCAGCCCTTCAGTCGTTCCGCATTAGGATCCATTCTGTTTTCTTTCTGCCTCCTTTCTTCTGCAGTGTTCAATGCTTTGGTTCTGTTCTGCATCAGAGATGTGTATGGTGCTCTACAGAGGATGCTCAATCTGAAACCAGAGAAAGACCAGAAAAAGTATGCCTTCTTTAAAATGCACAGGCTTAAGTGATATCATGTCTGTCATGCCATAATCCAATATCAGGACTTTAAAATCGGTTGTTATAATGGGTTTGGGTTGAGAGCAGATGTGTTACCGGGGGTCTTTGTGTTTTACAGGATAGTCCTGCCGTCGTCAAGTACAAAGTGGCAGAAGAATCAGGTGGACATCAAGATGTATCTCAGTGGGATTGTTAAGGTCTGTACTCTGTATATTATGCAGTAGAGATGGGTGTATAGGCTACACTCCTATTACACTATTTATGGTTGTATATGCCTGTTATTGTATCTCAGTGCAATTTTTAAATTCTGTACAATCTATGTTATACAGGATATGAGGTTTTAAATGCGTGTTATTGTAAGGGGTGTGCTGGTGTAAATCAAAGAGTCTTTTTAGCATTACCGGCCCAACCACTGCACCCCTACCTCAAGGTAGAAAGCAATAGAAATTAGAAGAAAGTGGTCAAGTTGTCAAGACTGAATGTATTCTCTTCTACAACCAAACTTTAAAAAAGTATGATAACAATTTGCATCCATATCCCCTCCACAGCTTCTATCCTGCCTGACTGAGAACACGGTTATCAGTGCAGTACTGAGGCACGCCAACCAGCTGGTGCCCTTCTACCTCTGCCTGCCCAAACAGTGCAGACATCTGCTCAAGGTGAGTCCTGTCCACTGCAGTGTGGAAGAAGCCTGCTGGAGAAAACCGATGGCGTGTTGATTGTCCATGCGCTTTGTTTTTAGTCACGCCATTTTAACTATTCCCATACAAATCTGTGCCTGCAGCAACTCATCAAGCAGTGGAGCACAGGAGAGGAGACCAGCAGAGTACTGGCCTTCTTGGCTCTCAACAAGATATGCAGACACAAGCAGGAGACCTACCTACACCCTGTTCTCAAGGTGGGCCTTCTGGCTTCCAGGCGCCCTGTCTGCGCAGCCTGTGACGCTACCCGCAGCCATTTGACCTCACCCCATTCTCTCCTGTCCGCAGCAAATGTACATCTCCTACGTGCAGAACTGCAAGTTCACGTCCCCCAACATGCTGCCCATGATCAACTTCATGCAGCGCTCTCTGACGGAGATGTACTCGCTGGACACACAGGTGTCCTACCAGCACGGCTTCATCTACATCAGGCAGCTGGCCATCCACCTGAGGAACGCCATGACCATGAAGAAGAAGGTTTGCCCACAGACACTCTGGGCTCCCACAGGGGAGAAATATGTCAATCAATAATCGTTAAGAACGATAATGGATCAGTCAGGTTGTTTAGGTTTCTTCTCTTTTGAAGCCTTGCCACTGGCAGTACTATCCCTAACATAGATATGAAATTATGATTCTAATAATGAATAGCATAATGGGCTGGGAGTATAGATATGGTCCCTTGAATGGATGACAGGTAATTTTTGCCAATGAAGGGGTTCCTGCCTGGTCTCCCTCCTTACTCTTGATATCTAGAACAGTCCAAATATGCTTCACATCCTGAACTAAGGGGTCATTATCAATTGAATTCAGACTATACATTTTTTTTATTTATTTTTTACTATTTATAAAACAACTCTTTCTGTTTCTTGGATATTTTTCAGGAGACGTACCAATCGGTTTACAACTGGCAGTACATTCACTGTCTGCACCTTTGGTGTCGAGTCCTCAGCACCCTGCACCCCAGCGACGTCCTCCAGCCTCTCATTTACCCCCTGTGCCAGGTCATCGTCGGCACCATCAAGTGGGTAGCACTGGGACACAGGCCATTCTGTTTGCCTCTGCCCGATGTCTCCCCTCAGCCGCATGCTGGAAGCTACCGCACCGCACTACACCCGCCGACCCGCAGGTGGCGACATTGACCACTGTTGTTGTTGTCCCCTTTGATGAGCAGGTTGGTGCCCACGTCACGGTACTACCCTCTGAGGATGCACTGCGTGAAGGCCCTCACCTTGCTCTCCGGCAGCACCAACACGTTTGCACCCGTGCTGCCCTTCCTTCTGGAGGTGAGGCGCCCATGTTGGGGAGTTGGCCCTCTGTCCTTTTGCTCTCTTCATGTTGGGACAAATAAGAATATTCTCAATAGGCAAGATGGGGGGGGATCCTCGCCATTGCCTGAAAAGGAGGAAACATTTATTTGGTCTTTAGCCATCCAGGTGGATAAAGGAAGAACATGGTCATTTGGACAGGAATATGAGCCAATCTGTTCTGTGCCTCTAGTGGGGGCCTTGAGTGGCTTGGAGAAGGTTGCAGATCTTGCCAGTGAACAACACAATGTGGCGGTTTATTGTGTAGTTCTCACCAGCGGCTTTAGCTTACCTGTCCAATAAGCACGCAGCGTCTCTTGTTTGGTAACAAATGGAAACAGCAACGTAGGATTGAAGTGATGACATTTTCCGTCCTTTGTTTGAGAACCGTAATCAGGCGCACCTTGAAAGACAAAGCTTCTGAAACCTGAGGGAGGGCCGACAAGGGCAGATCAGCTTGTGTGCTGCACCTTTTGTTATCAAGCCAATTGCAGGGTGCCAACTGTCACCATTTTTCTTCATTGCCTGTGTGTGTAAATATATGGCTGTGAGCTTGTGTTTTTGTGTGAGCAAGAGCTGTTGTGGTTTTCCAAATGTGATTGGTGTGTAGGCAACAGTCCGGCCGTGTGGGGGTGGTCTCTGTGTAGTGTGTGAGTGCGTTCTGACCAGAGCGATAAAGAGAAGGCTGTGGTTTCTAAAGCACTCTGTAGACCACATCCTCTCTGCCGATGAAGCCCCCCTTCCTCTGCCTGGCCCCCTTGCCTTCTCCTCACTCAGACACACACGCACCCGGGCATACCCCCTAGCAGCAAGCCGTGTTTATTTGTGACGCACAACACTTCCTGTTTTTTTTTCTCTCTCCCTTTCTGTTCCCCTCGTTAAAGGCTGAGGTAGTGCTACTGTTTTAATTAGAGTAGCAGAAGCAGAT
>JAVQJS010031198.1:0-16911 GCA_036024795.1 Galaxias rostratus
GAAGGGGAGGATGGATGGAGAGAGGGAGGGAGGGAGAGAGGGAAGGAGAGAGGGAGAGAGAGAGGGAGGGAGGGAGGGAGGGAGAGAGGGAGGGAGAGAGGGATGGAGAGGGGGAGGGAGGGAGGGAGAGAGAGAGGTAGGGATAGAGGGAAGGAGGGAGGGAGGACAGATCCAGTGGGTCTGTGACCTTCCACAGGGACAGAGCCTGAATGTTTTATTATCTTTGCAGAGACGTTTTTTTCTTTTCTTCTTCTACTGGGGAAAAACAAGGACGCGGCAGACAGAGGAGAAAGAGGAGACTGTTTACCGTGCTCACATGAATATACTGGCATAGCAGATTGTGAAAATATATTTTCTAACATTTGAAATGACTAGACACTTTGGATTCTATATTTGATATTGTCTCAACAGAAAATCTATTGTTTTGCATAAAACGTACCGGTTTAAAAGGGACCAACATTTGGGAACAGTTAATTGTTGAGTTTGGTGTCTGGGTTCTGGTATTGGAGTGTGTCAGGTCTGGGTTCTAGCGTTGCAGAGAGTTGGGTCTGGGTTATAGTGTTGCATTGTATTAGGTCTGGATATTAGTGTTAGAGTGTGTTAGGTCTGGATACTAGCGTTGCAGAGGGTTAGGTCTGGATTTTAGTGTTAGAGTGTGAAAGGTCTGGGCTCTAGTGCTTGAGTATATTCTGTCTGTGTTCTGGTGTTACAGTGTGTTAGGTATGGGTTCTAGTGTTGTAGTGTGTTCTGTCTGGGGTGGGTCAGTGGAACCTGCAAGCAGCCGGGATGCTTCATAGCCTGTCCCCCACGACGAGCACTCATATTGGGGGAAAGTAAGTGGAGAGGGAGGCCTGCTGAGGCCACTGGAGTGGCAAGATGGCAGCAGAGCCTCTTGAATAAACCACAGGCTTGCTCTGCAGTGGGGGACTTGAGGGAACAGATTCCTTCATCGCACGCAGCAGGCTGTTTGTCTGGCTGACTGACTTACTGCCTGGCTGGGTGAATGCCTGTATCGTTGGCTGACTGGCCGGCTGGCAGACTGACTTACAGACTGTTTGACAAACTTCCTGACTGGTTGACTGCCTGTCTCGTTGGCTAACTGACTGACTGGCTGACCGTTTGACTAACTACCTGACTGATTGACTGCTTGTATAATTGGCTGCCTGGCTGATTGACTGCCTGTATTGTTGGCTGACTGACTGACTCACTAGATTGACTGTCTGACTAGACTGGCTGTTTGACGTACTGCCTGGTTGGTTGACTGCCTGTATTGTTGACTGACTGACTGACTCACTAGATTGACTGTCTGTCTAGACTGGCTGTTTGACTTACTCCCTGGTTGGTTGACTGCCTATATTGTTGGCTGACTGACTGCCTGACTGCTTGTATTGTTGGCTGACTGACTGACTGACTGACTGCATCGTTGGCTGATGGGCTGCCTCGCTGATTGACTGCCTGTATCGTTGGCTGACTGACTGACTGACTGACTGACTGACTGACTACCTGCATCGTTAGCTGACTGGCTGCCTCGCTGATTGACTGCCTGTATCGTTGGCTGACTGACTGACTGACTGACTGACTGACAGACTGACAGACTGACTGACTGACTGACTGACTGCATCGTCGGCTGACTGACTGACTATCTGACTAGACTGACGGCTTGACTTACTGCCTGGTTGGCTGACCGACTGCCTGTCAGAAACACCAGCTGGGCTACAGCACACCAAACCACTGCCTCTCCATCGTCGTGTTTCTCTCTGCTGCATCTTTATCTCACAGACAAACATCGATACAAGCGACAAAACACACGGTGTTAAGAAAACCCACAGATCTCACAGCCGTTGTTACTGTGTGTGTGTGTGTGTGTGTGTGTGTGTGTGTGTGTGCGTGCGTGCGTGTGTGTTTGTGTGCGTGCGTGCGTCTCTGCTGTTGTCGGATTTACTTTAAATCCATTCAAAGCTACAGTGCCTCCCCTCCCTTTTGTTTTTCCCTCCCCCCTCAGGAGGCCAGCGGACTAAATCCCACCGTTTCTCCGTATCAGTCAGTGGCAGTGAGCAGGCTCATTCGCGGCAGTCTCCCCCCAGCTCGGAGTGCGAGGGTGAGGCTGGCAGGCAGGCAGGCAGTGCTATCCCTCCCACGAGGCCAGGGGATCACGCCCAGTCAGCCGGAGAGAGCGTCCACACACAGCTAACGCCCCTCTGTTTGGTATTCCAGGCTGGCCTACACCACCAGCTCACCACCTCTAGACTCCCACAGAGCTTCAGAGCTGTCGGCACCCTCCTCAAAACATTCTATCCACCCAAAAAAAAAAAAAAATATTTAAGACAGAAATACTCCAAATAAAACTAATTTACAACTATTTTAATCAAACACTTTACACAGTGTTTTCGTGTAATATTCAATAAATTCAACAGCGTCTCCAGGGATCTCTTATCCTAGTGTGAGGTGTCGATGGATTTATAGCCCTCACCCCAGAAGGCAGCCTTGCAGGTCACTGCTGCCCTTCCTAATAAAGCTTTTCATAAAGCAGCATATATCTAGTGGGGGGTTGATGATAGAACGGGTGTTGGAGACGGTATAGACTGTGTTACAGCTTTGAACGGACACACACACACACACACACACACACACACACACACACACACACACACACACACACACACACACAGAGAGACCGGACTCTAAAACGCCAGAGGGCTTTAACGTGCACACCTGGCACTCCCCACATGACTTTGACAGGGGAGGGGCCTCAATCCTCCGCCCTCACTGGCTGGCTGGCTGGCTGGCTGGCTGGCTGACTAACCGACTGGCCGAATGACTGACTGGTAGACCGGGTGACTGACTGACTGGCAGACAGGCTGATTGGCTGGCCGGTTGATTGATTGACTGTCTGGTTGACTGACTGACTCGATGGCTGACCGACTGGTAGACCGGCTGATTTATTGATTGGCTGACTGACTGACTAGCTGATCGGCTGACTGACTGGCCGGCTGGCAGACTAACAGGCTGGCTGACTAACTGGCCGGCTGGCTGACTAACAGGCTGGCTGACTAACTGGCTGGCTGGCTGGCTGGCTGACTGATTCTATGGCTGACCGACCGGCAGACCGGCTGATTGATTGATTGACTGACTAGTTGGCTGGCTGGCTGACTAACTGGCAGGCTGACTGCCCGGCAGACTGTCTAAGCTGTTGAGCGGGTTGTTGGGACTAGCGTGCGACGATCCATCCCGCTTCATTACCCTGCGCACTCCGAGACGATCGATAGCAGATCAGAAGCAGGCAGAGAGCTGCTTCCCTCAGTCCATCAGAGAGGGAAGGACCATGCACAAGATGAAAACGCCTCCCGGTTATCTTTAGACGGAGACAGTGCACTTCAAACTGAAGAAACAAAAACATCAGTGCACTTTGTAACAAGTTAACCTAGACACAAACACACATCAGTGCTTTGGGTTAATCGCTGACAACACAATTGTACCAACACACACACACACACACACACACACACACACACACACACAGCTGTGTAAACACACAAGCACAGGTTAACACCAGCCTGCCACACCCTCTTCCGTGTGGGTACACAATCAAATCCTCGCATACATGCAGTTTTGCACGCACACGCACACACACACAAACACACTCACACACACACCTCAGAAAGTCTACATGAACCAGTTCTGTCCAGTCCCTCAGTCTGGCCCAGTCCTATAGCCACAACCCCCCCACCCCCACCCCGACTCCTCTTATACAATATACAATTTAAAAAGTGCAGGGTGTAGTCCGTTATCCGACGCTTTTTAACCTGTCAAACATCCCCTCCTGATCGCTCCTCATCCATCCACCAGCCAGCCCCGGCTGGCAGTCCCCTACCTTCACCTGTGATTAGGCTGCCGATACCTGAGGCTCGCCGTTTGCCTTTGGCCGGGGGCCAGTGGCTGTGCGACGGCTTTGGCAGGGCCACAAAGGAAAGAGATATCCCCTCTGTACCAGGGCTATATTGCCGATATTAATCTGGCTCGGGGCCATGGCCAGGGGGACTTTGTAATAATGTGGTTTTGACAACCTGTCCGTTGGTGGTGCTACTCTGTGTGTGTGTGTGTGTGTGTGTGTGTGTGTGTGTGTGTGTGTGTGTGTGTGTGTGTGTGTGTGTGTGTGTGTTTCTGCTCACGAACCGAGTTGCATTACAACAGCTAACGTTCGGGATTGTGTAGGATGTGTACAGTTGGTCTATGTTTGGGATTTCACATGTTTAAATAAAATGGTCTTTACAGTGGTTCAATCTTAAAACATTTGTTTATGTTGAAGGAAAATGTGTATACATTCAAATATTATATCAATTCCTTTGATATCATAAAAGAATCAGTGAAACATTGATTTTGTTTAATGCTCCTGGGTGGATAAAACCAATAGTCTTATGGAATATAAGGTGAGCAGGCAAAGCTGAGCTCAGTCTTACAACCATTCAAAACCAAGTGATATTATTATTATTTTTTAAAGAAATAATAACCCTTGATTTCCAATAATGCTGTGGTTTGTACACATAACAAGCAAGCAAAGCAAATATTCCAAGTGCATCAACAGATTTCAAATTGGCCGATTTCCATGCTGTTCCACGTTGTTCAAGCGGGACAAGACGCCACGGTCTGAACCCGGAGGACGATTACGCAGAAGAGACGAGATATTATTACGCTCCTAAATGGACACAGCTTGATGTAGCCCGTGTGCCCCCCCCCCCACCCCCTGCACTATCCAAGGGAACGGACGGTGGCGGCGCAAGCGAGAATAACTCAATTAATATCCGCCTCCTGAACACAGTGCACTACAAAGACGGTGGTACATTACTGGCGAATTACGAAGCCATTATTCTGAGGTGTACCCACTGGAAAATAAAGGCCTAAACACATTTGGTATTGAATGTCATTACAATGCAAGGAGCTATCATAGAATATAGACAAACAAACAAGTACATGGAAAACTGGCTAAGACTGCATTTCTAAAATATATATATAAACACACACACACACCTCACAAAATAATGCTTTGACAATCTTCAAGAGAGCATGCTATTTCTATAAAAGACCTAGGGAGGTACAAATTTGCATTATGATTTTTGCTGTAGGGAGTGACAGCGACAAACTCCAGCGCGTGCCAATGCAATCCTCCTCCTCTTATGATGACGAAACTATGGAGGATTTTTTTAAAAAAGCAAACTTGCATGAGTGAGAAGGACCAGCCGAGCCTTGCGGTTTTCCCTCAGTCTAGAATATGAAAGGACAGGTGGCACTTCACTGTGCACGAAATTCTTTAATTCCTCTCATCAAAGCGACCCCGTCCCCCTCAAAATACGCACGCGCGCACACATTGGAATTACATTGCTCAAAAAGCTGTTGCCTAAGAACCAGAGTGATTTATCCCCTGGAATGCCTCCAGGACACGGCTTTGAGACTGGCGCTGCCGTATTGGTCAGTGACTCAGCACTTTTTGGTGGGGCTCTGCATATTTAGCGCTCTGCATGAACTGTGCGACGAGCGCTGAGAAATGGATCACGGCCACTGTGGCATTCGCTCAGCATGTAAACGTCATGGCAACCAACCCACGCCGATCGCTTTCACCCAAATCTATTCCCATCTGTTTGTTTGTTTGAGGTGAAACGAAGCATACAAGTGGGAATTACCTCCAAACAATTTGCTTCTTAATATCATGCCACACAAGTGGCATAAACACAGCGCTGCCGCGTCTGCCTCGATAGCCTGACCCGAGAGTGGATTGATATTCACACTGAATACGAGGACGCAAAGGGGTAGAGGGTGCTAACTATCTTCAATTTGCTCCAAAACAATGCCTCTGTTGATTGCTCTGAGGCTGCTAGGCACAGACTGCGCTCGTTTTGATGGTGAATGTAGGAGAACGATTTTAACGGTAGACTACGATGGCGACGACGAAGGAGAAAAAGTAACAAAACAGCTGATTTTGCAAACATTAAATCTCTGGTTTGGGCCGGAGCCGTCCCCATCTACAAAGGACCGTCCGCGATGGAAACGAAGGCCAGAGGGAAAGACGTCTGTCTGACAACTCACTTGCAATTCCGAATGCAAGAACAGTGCAATTTCAACACAGTCCGTCTTAATTCCTCCGATTAAACAATGCCCGAGCAAGTTAAACCCATGCGTGTAAAGGCACGACATGTCTAGCATTTGAAACCCGCTGCACCTTGAGGTGTTAATTAGCTAAACTTTGTAGAGCTTATCAACCTCTTAGCCCATCCACTGCAATAAACAATCGATGAACATTCCCGACAATAACAATCTCATCAGCAGTTGACCGACGAGGCCCCCAAGCCTACCAAACCCTCTGCCAAGTATCGGCCCTAGCCTGAAACCCTGTGCCTGCCCGCCTGCCTCCTTTGCGGTCTACCTGCCAGCCCACCTACCAGCCAACCCAGCTGCCTGCCTGCCTGCCTGCCTGCCAACCTCCCTACCTTGCAGTCTGCCTCCCTGTCTCCGTCTACCTCCCTGCCAAGCTGCTTTCCTGCCAAGCTTCCTTTCTGCCTGGTCTGGCTTGTTGGCTGGCCGACTGCCCGACACATCTAGGGGTCTTGTGGTCGTCGACATTAATAAATGATGGCTTCAAACCTGCTGGGATTCACGCCTGCCTGGCCACCGGCTGCACTGATGACGGCCGGTCATGTTTGGGAACCCGGAAAAAACCCATCAGAAGTAATAAAGAAAAAAAACACACACTAGATTCTACTGCTGCTGCTGCTGCTGCTGTCTGGGTAGAGACTGCGCTTGTGGTTGTAGGTGCCTCTGGGAAATGGAACCCTCCCCTCAGGGTAAGAGAACAGGCAAGTGCTATGATAACACCGGAGATGTTACTGTTGCTGCACTTATCTCTCTTAGACTGGCTGGCTGGCTGGCTGGCTGGCTGGCTGGCTTGCTGGCAAAGGCCTTCAGCAGCTAGTCTTCATTCTATGCGAGGTTGCTGCCTGTCACCAGTTCGGTCGTCCCGGATAGTGGACACCTCTATCGTCCGGTTGTCAGGACAACCTCACGAATTAAAAACGGCACATCCAAGCAAGAAAATCTCATTGCACATGTGTGATGAGCTTTCTCTCCAGAGCGAACAGCAGGCCATTTAAAAAAAGAAGAAGAGAGAGACCATTTACTTGGCACAATGGCGGAGAGCAGATTAAAACTTCACACTACATTTGAACGAGGATATATTATCACATAACATTACCTCTTCAGATGACCGAGTCTTTTTAGCGTTGAGATATTAAGCAATACATATCGGGTATCGTTAACTTTCACCAAACGGATAAAGCTCATTTTGAATGAAATTAAACTTTTTTAATATGCTCTCAAACATAATAAGGGGTATGGAAATTTACGTTGAGTGATGCAGTGACCGGCCTGCTGCACAGTTCACTGGAATGACTCCAGGAAATACACTGCCATCCTACGTCATATTCAACGTGCTTTACGTAAGTCATGCAGGTCCATTCAACAAAAGGTTTCTGACCCTAGTGTGTGGTTCCTCACGAATGCAGAGTGTGCGTGTTCACGGTCCCAAACCGCTGAAATGATAGATCATCATAGTATTAAATCATCAGTGATATAAATCGGTCATTTTTAACCGAACTAGCCATCGCACGGGCGTCGGTCAGTGTTGGTGGTGTATGCATTCTGCAGACATTTCAAATGTAATCATTCAAGTCATTAAGCCAGCACGGTGGTGATGCCAGAAATAATCAGGGGATTACAGCAAAACGCTGACGGTTGAAAACCTCTGTAGTGCCCCAGTACTGGAGAAGGGGGTGGTGGGAAACAACATTTCATTAACATGCAACAAATACGGCTGTGAAACCCAATCGCATTAATCCAACACAGAAACCGAAAACAAGTGAATTAGGACTTCACATAGTTTTGATAGGTAAATGGATGTGTAGATGTTAACGTAGGCTACGTATTATGGCTAAAGTCTGGACCCACATCAACCCAGGAGACGCCGTGCCTGTAACTATTAGCTTGTTATTATGTATTCTGACTTCAAACAGGGCACCGCTGTAAAAGAAACTTGGTCTCAGTTAACCCTGTATAAATAAAATGAAATACTACTAAATAAAATACTAACACATGTCAATCACTGGATGTTATTGTTGGAAGGGCACGGCTTCTGTACACACATTCACCGCCACACCGTCTGTCTTTCACGAAGACCATCGTCATGGTAACGCGTGACCCCACTTTCCGGATGTGCCGACCACCATAGGGGTAACACGCAACGGATTCTTCCTGTTCCCTACTCTAGTTGTAAAAGGGAAAACGCGTACTCACAGACTCTTCCGCCTTTTTTCCCCCGGGACACGCTTTGAAACGAGTCTGACGAGGAGTCCTAAAACACCATCCTGAATGAAAGTGTCGGCTGTCTGTGCACCGACCCGGTGGAACATCAGTGGTGTTACCCTTTCAGTGGGGATGAAAGAGAGGGAGGGCCGCCTGCCTCGCCAAGCCTTTTTTGAAGTCTGACATTTTGAAGCCAGGAGAAACAGGGGACTGATGTCATCACCAAACGTGACAGGAGGTCTGCACAATATAGACTGCTTTACATAAAAACCATGGGGAGGATTTGTTTGTTTTTGTTTTTTAACAGGAGCGTCGACGGCACACTCGTGAGACCGCTCTCCACGTCACATTGGCAATGAGTTATTGTCACCGTATAAGCTGGTAATTCCCTCCCGTGACTTCAGAGTTCAGAGTGCGGTTTTAAGACTCTTAACATGTTGTTGAGGCACAGACGTTCCTCCAGCCAACGGCCCCAGGTGTGAGCCGGACAACACTGCAGAGCACTCGGGGCATCGCGCCACCACAACCACACGCTTCTACACGAGCATCACTTAAAGTAACGCAAAACGCAACCCACTCCTGTTCCTTCACGGAAATAAAACGGTGCAACGCCATAGCCGTACTGAAGCAAGGGATGGCTACGAAGACAGCACGTATGCATTTTTAAACGGCCACAGCCAGGCTGTGAGTACGCCACGCCAGGGGGGTGAAGTCACCGAGTCCAAAGCACTAATAAATGATGGAGGAGTTGAGAGAGACATCACAGTCATCTCCCATCCATCCAGGACCGTCTTAGTAGTGAGAAGTGCCTCCACTTAACCAGTGTGCTAACTCGAACATGTAAATGAGAAAAGGACTTAGTCATGGCTTGCGGTCAGACAGTAGGAAACACTGTGAACGGGCAGAGACTGCAGCTGCACAAGTTATCCCACTGCTGAAGCAACCAGGGTGTGTCTCTATGCCACTACACTGAGGAATATCATTATTTATTTACCTATTTCTTCAAAATCTTGGAGGGGCATTCAATTTATAAAAATATATTTGTTGAAACAAAACAAATGATTGTTGATTTACCTATGCAGAACATTTACTGATCATTACAAATATCTGTAATTTGCACAGAGAAATGCAATCCTGTAAAATAAAGGCTTCTCCTTCTCCTGGCTAAAAATTATTTGTATAAAAAATGTAAAATAACTTTCTGTATTTTAGATTAAACTTCAAATGGTATCCATGCTCCCAAGGTTATACCATAATGTTAAGTGGGTTATTATAAATGGATATTAAACAATTACATATTTGTACAAAAACACGTCATATAACCTAAACCTACAACCTGTAAATATTTTATCACAGAACCGATTGTTTACAAGCAAACAACTTGGTCCATAATAGCTATCTATATGTAAGATTAAACATTTCGTCTTTGACTGAAGGTAGTACGCCTGATTGCTCAACCAACTTGAAAATTAGTCATCACTAGTGCAGAGGTTGCAAAGTATGACATAACCTTCCCGAATAGAGAACTTCTCTTGAGAATTCTGAATGACTTACCACTTTGCTCCCCCAGAAAGACGAGTTTGAATTTTCTTAAAGGGTTCCCGAAGTCACTGCCCACGGACATCTTTACGGGTGAATCGTTGATGAGAGGCGGAAAAAATGTTCTCGCTAAAGATGTTTTCGCGTTCCCAATAGTTTAAGGGGTTGTAATGATAGGACGTTGTTTGTGAAAAGCGATGTCTCTTCCCGTTCAATGATGGGAACGCTGCACCGTAAAACACAGGACAACCGGCTCTTCCGCCTGCGCCTGCGCGGCCTCTCCTCGTTCTCTGAGTGCCAAATTCCCCTCCCCTTTCTGAATATGACGTCATATAAACCGGATTGCAAGAAGGAGTGGGGTAAAAAAAAAGAAACACAGAAAAGACAAGTAAAAAAATCTATTCACTTCTTTCAAGTGTGAATTTTTTAATTTTGGTCCGTTGTTAGACATTTATGCAGGGACACGGGCTTGTACTCACGCACACAGTCAGACCCAAGTACAAGTACAGTAACACTTGAAAATCGTAAAATAGTTTGTACATATTTTATTTACAGGTTATACATGTGTATAATGTTTCATTAGCATACCACGATGAATGACACCTGATAAGGACTGCATTTACATAATAGTGTGTTATTCATTGAATTAATAAAAATTATACATGATACATGAACCCTCGAGAAGCCATAAAATATTAACTGATTCATAAAATTGCATTTTAGATTAAGTGATTATACCAACTGATGCATTAGAGCATACAATGCATCCAAAAATATAATGGATCTTAATTAAAAGTTGTCATATATAATGCCTGTGTTTAAGACAAACACTGTTGATAATAAACTTAAATATTAAGCTAGCATTAAATACGTTGCCATTTTCAACTGGGTGGACCAGAATGGACCTATAACAATGCCCCTGTTTGAGCACCATGCAGATATCAAACACACAACCAGAGACTGATACTTCACGATCCTTCGGTTTTCCTGGTTTCTTTCTCCATGGCCAACCACAGCCCTTTGCCCTCAGTTTGAGCTTAGAGATAACAGAGGTATCCAAAACTAAGACGCTTTATAAAACCAAGAGGGACATTCAATCAAACAGTGTTAAATAGTAAAAAACTAAACAAAAAAAACGTGTTTTATTTAAAAGCAGTTGTCCAAAAAATAATAATTAAATACAGTTCTGTTGTAAAAATATCTGGATGACAGAAACATGTCGTCATATCAATTTGAAAAGGCAGTCGAATGGATTATTAATCCTCTTGTTCAGGTCTGGAGCAGGTGGATTTGATTCGTCTACAGTCACACCCATTGAAAAGCAGAGACGTGCAGGTCAAATCACCCCCCCCTCTGGCAGAACAGTGTATTACATGGCTATGAACCCTGTGCTCGCTGTTGCTGATTGGAGGCAGGTTTGTAAGATGTCGTTCCTGAAAGGAACATTTAAGTGGCAGAACGGCCAATCCCTGGTCCTTGACGGATTGGCGCTTTTGTTTTTTCTATTGAAGTCTCTTTGATCTGGGAGGAGGTACGACAGGTGTGTGTGTGTGTGTGTGTGTGTGTGTGGGTACAGGCTCACAGTGGTCCCTCAGGTTTCCTATCCAGCCTGTATTCTTTGGTACGCTGCACCCTCCAGCCCACTATAGCCAGCAGGGCGATCCCAACCGCCTTAAAGCCTGCCTGGAGTCCCAGGTACCTGAAAGGAATTAGGAGACGTCAACTATGATTGAAAGCGTAATCTGTGAGTGCGGGTACGCAGTGAGGTAAATGGCTACCATCGCCATGGCGACTTGTCCTCAGATGCCTCGTGGTCTTGGCATTAACTCTGCTGTGATTTGTCGCAGTGAAAAGAGGGTATTGAAAATGTAGTTCCTCATAACGTCAAGTCACGAACAGTAACAGCGCTGCTGCCTACCTGTTTCTCAAAGTGTTGTTGTCATAGTAACCACATCCGAGATTGTTGCCGCAGATGTGCTTCCTCCACCAGATACAGGAAGTGTCGATGGCCACACCAAATATGGCTGGACCGGGGATCCACGCTGAGGAAAAGATTGTCAAATAAAAGTTGAAAACACAAACTAAGCTATTATGACAAATACATTTTAAAATAAAGGTTAATTAAGTAATATATATGCAACTCTTCCACTTTTAAAGTTAATTGAAATTTAAATGCTCTAAGGTTATTGAAACACATTCCAATTTCAAATGCACCCAGCTTTAAGTCTAGTTTAGAAGTATTTTTTCTGCAATATGAAACAATTTAAGTCCCAATTAAAGACACTAGAGGACGCTGTAGCATACGGTACTGAACAATCAAGAATGAATATACAGGGAAAGTGATTCCTACTAATGTTTTGATTTAAACGGCTGCAACGTATTTTTTTATGTAACATGTTATTCATGCAGTTGTTGAGTTTAAGTACACATTTGTATGTAGCAATTTCACATACCAAGAACTCTCATGAGTAAGAACTGGACCCCTATGGCAAAGGACTTCTCTTCAGATGGAACAGTCCTGGAATTGAAACAAATGTTAGTTAATTCATTAGTTTCACCGGACGGTTCAAAATCAAAATAGTATTTGAGGCAGTATACATTAAAACCATGCCAGACCAGTCGATATAATGTATATAATAATATTATATCAGTCATATAAGATCAATCAATGTTACTTTTAATTACACTATTTTACAGTTATCACCTTGATTAAACTTCAATCACCGTATAATAGCAAAGCCATTTACTGACGCTCATAGCTGGAATTCCTATTCACAAGGGATATGAGAGCTCTTAATATGCAAAGTAGTATTCGGTCGAAAATCATCAGAATTTCTGATATGGGGTAGTTTCCCCTGTTAACCTCAAACAGTCATTATTTAAAACATTTTAAAACCCTGACTGTGCCATTCACCAAAACTTGCCTCTGTACATGTGCTGCTTGTCAGTCAAACGTTTCAGAACAACTCATCCATCAATACCTGCTGCTGTCAACAGAATGACGACCCAATCAGATAGTAGAATGTGACGGTGTCTGAGCTCAGGTAACAACTCTCTTTATTAAAGCACAGGGAGTGACAGGAATGGAAAACGTCCTGTGAACTGCAGTACAGGAAGCGATGAAGTTCACAGGAAGTTCTCAATTTACCTGAACTCCATCAGGTATTTGGTAGTGTTTTTTTTATCTGCCAGGAGTATCTTTGTTTACCTGGAGTGTTAATTTGTTTACCTGAGCACCATCATGCTGATATGGTATCTATTTGTTTACCTGGAGTATCAATTTGTTTACCTGGAGTACCATCATGCTGATATAGTATCTATTTCTTTACCTGGAGTATCAATTTGTTTACTTGAGCACCATCATGCTGATATAGTATCTATTTGTTTACCTGGAGTATCAATTTGTTTACCTGAGCACCATCATGCTGATATTGTATCAATTGGTTTACCTGGAGTATAAATTTATTTACCTGGAGTATCAATTTGTTTACCTGAGCACCATCATGTAGACGGGGTTGTGGGAGAGGCTGCCGATCAGCCCCGCTACTGAGATCAGGAAGATAACAGGAAGCAGTAGGTGAGGACAATCGTTTGGGCAGGACCCCGGACGAGTTGTACCGTGGGCCCCCGACACACAGGAACAGTTGGTGTAGACCTGCACCCAATCAGAAAAAGGGACAGAAGACAACAAAGAAAATTCGTGAGGCGTTTTGTCTGTTGTTCTCAGTGTTTGG
This sequence comes from Galaxias rostratus, assembly GCA_036024795.1. Lineage (NCBI taxonomy): Eukaryota > Metazoa > Chordata > Actinopteri > Galaxiiformes > Galaxiidae > Galaxias > Galaxias rostratus. The sequence continues at coordinate 13,620 of JAVQJS010031198.1, forward strand.
TTGACATTGTCTGGTGCCGTGTTTGCTGTTTTGTTACATTGTAAAATATAGAAGTGCAGACATTAAAGCCTTACAATTTGAACAAAGAAGACAAGAGGCCAAAAAAAACCACCACTCGCTACTGAGATAAATGAATGAATGCAGAAATGAACAGATTCTCTTTTCCTTTCAAAGTAATTACCCGCAAGCTGCTCACAGAACATACACTCAACAGAGAAAAGCTTCAGATGACATTCTCGGCTAATTAAAACGCGCGTGCGCGTGTGTGTGTGTGTGTGTGTGTGTGTGAGGGTGAGAGAGAGAGAGAGAACCCTTCTGTTGTTTGACACACATACAAAAGAAAGAACACCACCTTCCTGTTGATTCCATGGCAACGGTACAGCATCACCCAGGCAACGCTGAGTCAATATCACTAATACCTTATTAGCATGTCTGCCATCCACCATCTAGAGGAGAAGTCCCCAGTCTGAACCCCTGTGAGTGGTTCTGCTACCCTCGACACACTCCCCGTCGTGCCACCCTGGCTAATCATGGCATTGATCCGAGAGGGCTATTGATTGTTACACAACTAGCCGTATGTGTGTGTGTGTGTGTGTGTGTGATTGAGAGTGTGTTTGTGTGTGTGCACGCGTGTGTGGGTGTGTGTGTGTGTGTGTGTGTGTGTGCACGCGTGTGTGGGTGTGTGTGTTTGTGTGTGTGTGTGTGTGTGTCAGCGCATTTTCTCTGGACCCGAGCCTCCTCCTTTGGACGCTAGATCGATCAGGTTAATGGACATTCAGAGAGGTGAAGATCGAAAGGCATCAACATGCACTTATTTTCTTTCTAGTTTATAGAACAGCCAGAAGGTGTAATAAACGATAGAGTTAGAATCTGTAGAACGTACACACACTTATATGCGGTTGGGCATTAAAACTGCCCAATGACTACATAACTGAATGACTGCTTGACTCTCACAAGCATGGGTATAGATTATAATTTACCCGAGCTCCATCAGGTATTAGGTAGTGTTGGAAGGTTTTTGATGGTGCAGCCCGTTTGCCACCGAAACACGAAACCTGTGTGTAGTTGGTGCAGCCCGCTCAGCAGACACTCACCTGTACTCTGTGTGTGTAGTTGGTATAGCCCGCTCAGCAGAACACCCACCTGTACTCTGTGTGTGTAGTTGGTATAGCCCGCTCCGCAGAACACCCACCTGTACTCTGTGCGTGTTGTTGGGGACCAGGGTGTAATTGGTGCAGCCCGCTCGGCACGGCGAGACGTACTCCACTCCGTCTGAGCCGCACACGGGGTTGAAGTCGCTGGTGGGACAGGCACACTGGGAGTAGCAGGCCCAGGAGGAGCTGGACGGGGAAGGGAGGGAATGCAGGCCTGGTTGTTTTAGATATCACAAGTGGAAACAGACGCGTCGACAGAAACAAGTGCCAAAGCGGTAAACAGGCAGGGGGAATCGCGGGGTCGTCAGCCCAGCGTCCATGTCCTCGCCCACCGTCAACACGGGAGAGATTTGGGTTGGCCAGTGGAACACATCCGGGGGATAGCGTGATACTATTACGGGGATCGCTCCCACTCGTTTAATCACCACGTTATTATTTTTAACTTGGATATCAACTTTCAACCGTACTATACTGAGATGAATCGTTATTGTAATCATACTGTCATCCTTGTGTTAGATGCACGAGTGAATCGGCGGTAGTTCGACACACCAAGACAACTCAACGTAAAGTCGGCCGGTCCAGCTGCCAAGGTCAGAGGTCGGTCCAGCAAACACATAAGATCCGCAGGTGGAAATTAAGAGTGTCTAAAAGTCTGAAAGGTCACCAGGATTCCCATGACCTGTGTGAGCACAAAGACCTTGAATCTGATTGGCACGCTCACCCATGCATTGTCGTAAACTTACAAGAGGCTACGTTTGTGTTCTGATAACTCTTATCATATATGCCTTGGAAAAGCTTTAAAGAACAACAAAAAAAGAAAGAGTGTCCAGATAACTTGTTTTATCAGTGGGACAGTTCGGTCCAAAGCATGTCCAAGGAAAGCGGATGGCTGTCCTTATCAACACTATCCTCACACAAACCCCACAGCACAGCTAGCTCAGTGGAGAAAAACAAAACAACTTTTCAACGATAAAACAAATCTATTGAAATACAGAAACGGTTAAGAAAACCTAAATGAGTGGGCCATAAAACTCTAATGTTATAAAAACGTCAACTGGTATCACCAGTAAGCAGGCATTGTCCTACATCGGCGTACATATCAGGACCACATCCTAAATAAATGATCTGTAATGGGACCTGGTCATACAGGGCACTCCTCTCTGCACCAAGCACCGTTTGTTTTGCAACGTCAATAAACAAGTGGAATATCCACAATGCCTCGACGCATTTCTGTATCCTATTGTATAAAAAAAATGTAATGATTCCCAATTTTTTTTAATTTTATTTAAGCAAAACCAAAACTGTTTTGCAAAACAAAAAAGCAAAATTTTGTGCACCACCCCACCACCCTAAGCCCCGCCCCCCTTGCCGACCTGACTTACGTATTGTGTCGGCCATTGTAGTTGACCTCGGCCACCTTCTGCGTGGGGCAGCCCATGAAGAAGAGAGGGAGGACCAGCAGGAAGGAGATGGTGAGCACGGCCACAGAGAAGCGAGGGATGGCCTTCAGCGACAGGCCGGCTTTCTTCATGAGCACGCCGCCCAGCAACATCCCCACAGCCACCGAGGGCAGGTTAACAGCACCTGGAGGGGAGAGAGAGAGGGAGAGGGAGAGGGGGGGGGGAGATTAGTACAAATTGAATTCTGACCTACGAGGAGGTACTTTAAGATGCTGTTCTAACACTAACCAATGAGGAAGTAGTTTTAAATGTAATTCTAGCACTGACCGATGAGATGTTTAGGTGTTCTAACACTGACCAATGATGTGTTTAGGTGTTCTGATACTGACCAATAAGGAGACTGCTGTAGGCAGCAGAGGTGCTGTACTGTCTCTCCAGGAACTTGTTGAGGAAAGTGGCGAGGCCGGCCATGACGGAGGAGAAGCAACATTGACTCAGGACCAGCAGCAGGAAGAGAGGACTCAGCAGGAGACGCACAAACAGCCTGGGGAACACTGAGGAACACACACACACAAACACACACACACACACAGATACACATCCTCAAACACACGTACACACACACACGTACACACACACATATACAGATACACATTTTCAAACACATACACACACAGAGATAAACATTTGCAAAAACACATACACACAACCACACACAACCACACACAACCACACACA
>JAVQJS010031228.1:0-41523 GCA_036024795.1 Galaxias rostratus
TTTTTTTTTGTGTGTGTGTGTGTTTGTGTGTGTGTGTGTTTGTGTGTGTGTGTGTGTGTGTGTGTGTGTGTGTGTGTGTGTGTGTGTGTGTGTGTGTGTGTGTGGCCCTTTGATTAAAGGAAGGGGGTACAGGTTGTGTAATAACTTAGACAAAGACTCATTTGGTCATGCAAAATACAGCCTTATAAAATACAGCAATTTCTTTCGACCGCGCTCATGCCAATTAGAAGTGCATAATTGCATCCATACATAATAAGACGAACGTCATCGTCAGGAAGATTAGATGTGGGCTACATTAAGTGAAAGTCGCCCACACAGAACATTCCCTCTGACTTTCATGTCTGAGAACATTGTATTTCTGAATGAGTGTTTGGACATTCTTCTTAGATACCACATTGGTAGATGTAGTTGTATGCATGTTGTTGATACTTTCATGACATACTGTGAAAAGTAAGACTATTTCAAACTCACACCCACTCACAAAAGCAAGCGTGACGCACACGCACACACACACACACACACACACACACACAAACACACACACACACACACACACACACACACACACTCACACACACACAAGCATGCACACACAAACCAGGTATATGCACCGCAATATAAAATATTTACTATTTTATATAACAGGTAAAGAGAAAAGGTTTTTTACATTGTTTGGGTGGTTGGAACAGATCGAAAACATGCATGTCTGTCTAAAAGCTAACTGCCCTATAATAAAAGGCATGGTACTTGTAGCAAGCACGGAGTTTCTCGTGAATGGATGCTAAAAATAGAGTAAAACCCCAAAAGTCTGCTTTGTTTCCTCTGACTGTGCCCTTCAGTAAAGGTTGCAGCAAAGGTCACAGGGAGTGACAAAGTACACAACACCATATCAACATTCACCAGAGCATTCTTTCTTTCTCCTCTCTGCAACTCTTTCCCCCTGCAACTCATGTGTCAAGTGGACTGCATGGTTGTTCTTTATGATACTCTTATGATTTTCAATTGCAACAGTTTAAATCCAAATCATGCAGTTTGCAAAATGTACACATTGTTTATTGTGATCTTGTTCATGAGGATTGATGTAAGAATACATATTGCACAACACCTGTATGTACACAAACTCTTTAACTTGTTCTTTTCTTGATTTGAGTTAAATGTGCTGTCAAAGTCATATATTGTATGCTATGTATTGTATCCAACACAAAACAACATTTTGGAATTTTCTCTGATAAGCCAATGCCGGTCATTGTTTACTGGACCGGCACATCAGGACCATAATTGTCACTATCTGAAGATTGTGATTGTTTACATTATGTACATCATGACTAAATAAAAGAATATCCAGCAACATGTAATTTCAGTAGTTTTTTATTTGAGCAAAAATCATGGTTATTTTGCAGAAAAAATAACTTTGCGTTGCATTTCCTTCAAAATACTATATGTAGGTTTCTCATCACTAATAAGGCAGTTATACTAAATACAGATATGAACGACAAAGCCAAAGCTTCACTCGATTTACCAGTTTATTTTACAAACAGCAATATCAAAATAGAGGCAAACCAGGCCCTATGTTAATTAATAATAATAGTAGTGCGTTGTATTTATTGGACTTGCAAAGCAACTCCACTTGAATTGTGAGCCAGGGCAAAGGTGAGAGAATGGAGCATGTTATTTAATGGTTGGAGGAAACTGACACAAATTCAGGGAGAACATGCAAAGTAAACACAGAAGGGCCTTCGGGTCAGGTGGGGTCTGGACCAAGTACCATCCTGCTGTGAGGCAACAGCACAAACCACTGAGCCACCGTGCAGCCCGTTAAAAGCTATTAAACGGCTGTGAAAACTAATCCTGTACGCACGTTTATCCACACACAGAGAGGAGGGAGCTGACAGCATGGTAATCTAATAATGAACTAGGACTTGTCAGCTAGCTAAGAAGAGGAAGTCTTCAACATGGCAAATATTTGAGTGGGCCAAAGCATTTCAGCTAACAAACAACAAATGGCTCTTTTTATTTGAGTGAAGGGGATAAGTTAAATTGTAGGTCCAACATGCCAGTGGAACAGTAGAGCGAATTAATAAAAAGATTTAACTGCTGTACAACAACTAGTGTCATGTTGGAGAAAAACCAAGTCCATCCTACAGCCTGTAAAACGAGGGTTAGCTAATCTATCCAACAGTTCTTTCATTACATTAATTGGTGTAAAGCATGAAAACTCCCCATCACAAAGGCAATTTCTTTGTATTACATAGAATGTTTACTGTGGAACATGTTTTGGAAAGATTCAAACTAAAGACACTGTTTCATTTGGAGTTGAAAAAGAGACATTTTACCATTTATTTTGGCAGTACATACTTGCTTTAAAATCTATTTAAAATGGGCCATTTATTTAAACTTTCAATTATGGCCCACTTTCTCGTACAGGTATTAAGTGTAGTTCTAGGCAAAATTTCACTGTAAATAGAGATTCTTAGTCTTTTTCTATAGTGAATGCAAAAACTGGGCTTTGCTATGATTATGTGGAAGATGGAGGAGCATTAAAGGTCTGGTAGCAGCAGTGAGTCGGACCACAGACACAAGCGGAAGATGGAGGAGCATTAAAGGTCTGGTAGCAGCAGTGAGTCGGACCACAGACACAAGCTCACTGAAGATACCTGACCAGTCAGGTAGGGGGTTTGGAGAATTTGATAATAAAAAAGACATGATGTGATGTGGAGAAATATGTGCAAGTGGGTTTGGAAACATATGTAGGTTTTAGATTAAATAAGCAGATGGGAGCCCTTCCAGTGATTATGATTTCTGACATTTTGTGACAATTTCTTTCTCGACCTTTCCCCTCTTCTACATTGAGCCCTGCATTGACTTATTGAGTCTAGCTGTGTGCATGTGAGCTGGGGTCCCCTACCGCCTGAGCCCGTGCAGAGTTATAAAGTAGAGAATGGAGCCATCCCCAGTTGGCTGATACACATCCAACCATCAAAACTGCACCAAGCTTTCCAGTCTGCAGTCAGACACTCAGTACCTGGTAACAGTCAAATTGTTATACCCTATTGATATGGAGAAGGCTCTGTCTGTCAAGGCATGGACTCATGTAGGTTAGATGTCAGTGTTGCATTTGAGTATCGTTTTTTTTGTAATTCATCAGTCTTACATTTCAATGGTAAGTAATTTAAATTTTTTCCTCAATTTTGATGTTTGTTTTATGGATTGATTTGATCCTTTATTAGTAACTGATGTGAAGACTCCCTCACATCTGAACCTTATCATCCTTCACTTATTTAAATTCTATTTTGGTCTTTCTTTGTGCTGCCAGCCCTGAGTGACTTGGAGTTGACCACAGCAAAATGTGGAGGTGTGCGTGTGCAGTGACTTGGCAGCAAGGGAGCCTGGAGAGGATACTGGGCCACCTGGGAGGAAACAAACAGATAGTTTTCTGGCAGATGTCCAGAATCCTTGAATCTATCCCATATTTCTCTGTCTGCGCAACTAACACACATTACCCCAGGCAGCAGATTATGTGTATGTCCTGTGTACAGATAAGGCCATGGAGATGTAACTGGTTGTACTGCACAGCAAAGTTACCAGTGTCAAATTAACACCCCAAAATTGTACATGTCCACACTTTACAAGTGCATCTAGACAAGCACACTCATCATTGTCTAAATGTTATCGGGCTGGTGTTGTTTAAACACATTGATCCTGGAAAAAGCATGGTCAGTGTTCGTCAATCTATCTTTCAGCAAGCACCAGCCAATTGTTTAATCTCTGTTCTTCTTCACTCCTTCGGTAGCAATTTTTTTGCGAGTATTTACCGGGGATTATGGTAAACAGTAGGATACCAAACTTTGCACAGCCTTTTTTGTATTTATTTATTCTTTTTTTTTTTTTTACGTCAAACTGCATTAGTGAGGCACTTCCTTTATTGCGTTATGCAGTTACCCCCTTTTGTTTACACAAGATTGCATGGTGAAAACTAAATGTGTTTGGAACTATCAAAACAGCATATTCTCATAGTAAACACTACATATGTAAAAATCTAATGATTTGCTAATGCAATAAAGTTACACATAGCTGCATTAAAATGTGAGAACTTGAAGTAGGGTAAAACAGACGACGTAATGGAAAATAATGGCACAGTAATCACACAGAGTGGGAAACCAAAGAAGGACCTCCCTAAATTACATGCCTATTATTATTTACAAAACATCGAGTTCCAGAATTTCTCTCCTGGTGTGTTGTCTTCCATCCTGCTTGTTAGTACTGTCATCTAGTGGAGAACATGTTTCATCACAACTAGTGAGCTGCACAACCGCTGTGGGCCAGGCCACACATCGGACTTGGACACACTATACTGCATATGTGAAGATTTCGGTCCAAAGCAGTAATATCAAACGTAACACAGAGAGACTTTAACTTGATGACCAAAGATTTAAATATATTCATGCAAGGAATTAACGCAAGTGTTAAGCTAACACTAACTGTTTTTGATTCTGGCATGTTATTGGAATGTCACAATTGTTTACATGGTAACTCGGTAGGTGGCAGCAATGATTCTTACTGACTGCAGGTGGACACACTGCATTTAAGAAGAAGAAATTCAAGCGGTGACGAAAAGTCGAAGACCTCTTAAAAATGCAGCCAAAGTTTGAGTTAAGACTTCCAGGGGAGGGAATTATGATAGGGGATCAAATATACTCCAGGGTACTCATGACTTTAGATAATTGTCTATTACCCCCGGAAAAACTGCAGAATAGTCCGTCCGCGGAACATGGTTTAACTGCAGTCACAGAAGAGCAGCTGAGGGTGCAAGGATGTGAGATGATCCAGGTCGCGGGTATACTTCTCAAACTGCCACAGGTCAGTAACTTTAGAAATAGTGACGCTTAAAGCATGTATAACTTAACTTGACACCATTAGTTTAACTTTCGTTATTGTATGATGTTCTAATACGGATCTTAAGTATAATTACTTCGGTAAGATCGGTTCGGAATGTTAGCTAGTAGTGGCTAGCAGCTAGCTACCTAGTTAGCTGTTCTTGACTGTAACTATTGTTTACTGTAAATTATACTTCTGTTTTACTTAGGTTAGCAACTTTTAATCCACTGTATTATGTAACACAAGTCTTAAATGTGTAGCATCCAAGTATCAGCAATGGTAGATATTTCGATAGCATGTGAATTTTTTTTTCTGGGAGTTGACCAAATAGATGATGAAGTTGGTGAACTGGGAAGATTTGAGATTTATGATTGAATCGCTCCCGCTCACAGGTCGCCATGGCCACTGGTCAGATTCTCTTTCAAAGATTCTTCTACTGCAAGTCCTTTGTCAAACATTGCGCAGAAGTAAGTCATGCTCTGCAAACAAAAATAATGTCTAATATGAATTTCTCACCCACTTTATAAATGATATTGCTCACACTTGACTGGGATGATGTGGTATATGATCTGTTTAACAACAATAATAATATTAATTATTATAATAGTACGGAAAAATTCGTTACAGATGGTTGCCATGGCATGCGTCCACTTGGCCTCAAAAATAGAGGAAGAGCCACGCAGAGTACGAGATGTCCTCAATGTGTTCTATCATTTTAAGCGCATTAAAGGGAAAATGTAAGGTTTTCCTGAGTGTTCTTTTCCTACTCTTGCTTTCATGTATTTAATCACATCCCTGTTAAGAATCTTGTGTTTTACCATACTATTTCCATGCCTTTTGGCTCTAGGAATCCGGTCCCAATGCCTCTGGATGCTAGTTATATCCTCATGAAGGCACAGGTGATCAATGCAGAGAGGCAAGTTCTTAAGGAACTTGGCTTCTGTGTGCATGTCAAGCACCCCCACAAGGCAAGCATGATCCTCATTCCACCACAACTTGATTCATGGTAAAGAATTGGCTATGCAATTGATGCCCTCCATTTGGGTCTGAAATGGCAAAATGTTAAAAATCCTTACTTGCATGACAGGCCATACCAGGCTAATGCTCATGGAAAATGTTGACTCCGTAAAGTAGGCTTATTTTCAGGTTCATGTTTTGTGTCTTGCTTGTCTGTGTGCTTCTTATCCATGAACTTAATTTGCTTTTCATTACATTGAAATGTGCTGATCAGACACTACTTTATCTCCTCTGTCACAGATAATAGTTATGTACCTTCAGGTGCTTGAATGTGAGAAGGATGCTAGGCTAGTACAAATGGCTTGGTGAGTGCTTGTAGACTTTGATATTTACCTGCATGTACTTCCTGATAAATAATATTGCTAACACTATAAAACAGTAATTATATTAAAATACGCAGCAATGCTTGTAGTATCGCATGCAATGATAGCTGTAACAACTTTATTTATGTAGTGCCTTTCAAAGCAGTGTTACAAGATGTATTACAATAAAAAAATAAGGCAAAATTAGTTAATATGAATAACGAAAAATAAACAAAAAACTAAAATAAAAGGCAGAGGTTTAGAGAAGGCTTTAAAAAGTCCATTGTAAGAAGTGATTTAAATCGGGAGTCTAATGTGGCCTGACTGAGATTATGGACCGGGAGTTCCAAAGTTTAGGGACTTGAATGAAAAAACCTAGTTATCTGAAATTTGTTGTGTTTCTGTGAGGATTAAAATAATTTCCTTTGTGCATGCATTTAGACCCCACCCACCCTCTCCCTTACACTAACAGTTTCTCTTCTAACCATGCAGGAACTATATGAATGACAGTTTAAGGACAGATGTGTTTCTAAGATTTACTGCTGAGACGGTTGCCTGTGCTTGTATCTACCTTTCTGCCAGATCATTACAGGTCAGTTTCATGAATGGTTTTACTTTTGGTATTTCTATGATCTTGTATCATCTAAATTTCCAAAATATAATAATAGCAATAAAATATGGTTATTGAAACCATAAGCTCCCACATTTTACCCCACATATACATTTGGTTCAAAAGTATTTTTTTTCTGAACACAGTTGAAATTAATTAAAGAGACACCGCATGACGTGTTACATAAATTAGTCTATGTTCAATAACACATTACAACAGGACAAAAATACCTCCATTCTCTTTTGCAGATTCCTTTGCCAGACCAGCCTCCCTGGTTTCTGCTCTTTGGAGCATGTGAAGAGGACCTCAGGCAGATCTGTGGGACAATCTTGAGACTGTACTCCCTTCCTACTGTTTCATTCTCTAGTCTTGTGGAGAGAGTTGGCGAGTGTCGTCAAGCTCTGGATGCTCTTGCAGCTTCAACCAAACTGGCAGCGGGTGCAATGCTGGCCATAGGAACGCCAATATTAGATGCCCCTTCAAGTTTCTCACCTGCCTCTAAAGCAGGTAAGTACACTTTGCCAGATCCCTAAGTCTTAAAAGTAGTTGAAATAGACATTTATTATCTCGACACTTGCCATTCATTAAAAAGCTATAAAGAGGACCTTCATGTTATAGGTAATATCTCCCTCTCTCCCACCCTACTTAGGCTCGCCTGTGCCACAGGCCAATCGGCAATCCCCCTTGTCTCAAATTGCCCTAAAAAATGCTTGTCGAAAACTTACTGATGGGGATCGGTACGTACCTCTGTGGTTTTGGTAGAACCTTGTTAATAAGTAACCATGGCTCTTAACAGAATATATTATACAACTCAAATGTATCAGAGGTCAAAGAAATTAATGGAAATCTTTCACTTCTCTGTTTTCACATCAGAAAGACTAAAGTCAGTCGCAGTGACGAGAGGAGAGACCATCAGTCCTTCACACCCCCTAGACGCAGGTAAATTAGGATCTTCCACGTTTCTTGTAAAACAGTTAAGCAAATGTGTTATTTACTCTCTCCATTCTAAACCTATTGGAACCTTTCTGGCCTTACAGACGCAGTCGCAGTGTCTCGTCTCCCTCGCGCTCTATGTCTCCAACTCACCGGAGAAAACAGTCCAGTCGTAGCGACAGGAACAGAAGAAAAGGAGGAAGAAACAGAGAAAAGGAACATGATAGAGAATGTGACAGAGGAAAAAATATGAAATATCAATACTTGCGTCGGAGATAACTACTTGTATCATGATAGAGATCCACATATCATGGAACAACATGGACCAAAGACATGTCCGTTTATTTGAGATTATATTTTGTACAATGTTTTTAATTTTTTCTATTGTTACTAAATTTCTATGATCACAGTTAAAGCTAAAAAATCCTTTGAAGTGAAAACGTTTTAGCCCACTATGTCCACATAAACATCTGTTTGTTACACCTGTAGATGTTTCATTGCATTATCAACACTTGTTACAAGTGTTACCTACGCATCAGGAAAACTCGGGAGAAATTAAACTTTAAGGTCATTAAGAATTCTGGCTGGTAAAGGACAAGCTACTTCCTATTGAAATGTCATGAGATATTTTAGTTATTAAAGATGTTTCAATTCCACATTTAGTTTCACAGGTTTGATTTGGGAAATAATAGTACATGGTACCAAGTTATTGTTTAAAATAAGGGTAGTATGGTAGCAAAATCTTACCAGTGAGCGAGCAAGGGGGCACAGTCAATCCTAGCATGACGGTGTGTTTATGGCAGAAAAGCAGTGGGATCCTGACCATAGATATACATGCATATAGGTAAACATATTTTAACACCAAGCCTGAGCAATGACATGTTTAAAATCCAAAATGGGGTTAAATTATTTTGTAATTAAAGGAAGACATTGACAAATTAATGTAACAGCATAAATACAAAATGAATACAAAGTCAGACAGGATTGTGTTTTCTAAATATCAAAATACAGCTAACAGAAGGCGTTCTCAATAGAACAATTTTAAGGCCTGTTTTAAAAATAAAGAAAATCGGTCAGCCTCAGGTGGTCCAGTGTGGTGCTTGGTTTTGAGTGTATGGAGAAGCATCTTTCCCCCAGACCTGGGACAGCAGGAGGGTTGTTGATTAGTTCATTGAGGAAAGATGGGACATAGCAACAGGATCATTTGTCAGCTAAAGGAAAACATGAACTTTAACTTCAACAAATATATATATCCAGCCTGAAATGCTATGAAGATGGGACAATATCAATTTCTCCATTAGAGAATGCTTTCCTTGAAAGGCATTTTATATTATTCCATGGGACCAAGTATGGTAAATGTGTGAATTTAGTCAATTGAAAGAATTCTACAAAATAAATGTCTTTGAGGACTTAAAATGGTTTGAATCTGTATTGCGGTTATGACAAAATAGTGCCTTCTTAGTTTTCAATTGAACGGTGTTTATTTTATTTAGAAAATATTTTAGAGGTAACATGATAGTTTTTATCAAATTTACTGAAGCGTTATGGTTTAATCTCTAATCAAACAGAAGTATATTTTGGTTACTCAAACCAATCAATACAAGTAGTCTCAGGGCATGACTATTTGTGTATTGTTCCTCAAATGACCAAGAACAAATCTTAAACATGTTTCAGAGTGCCACAGGTGTAAGGAACAATGCTAATTTAATTAAACCCTGTCCAGGAAACCATTATGGTTAATCATTTATTTTCTGATGATTTCTGACAATTTGACAAAAGTAGGTTTCTTTTTTCATTCTTCACCAATACAGCTCATATACATCGTATACATATACCTCATATACATGGTCTCCCTCGTGACAAGTGTATTGCAATATACGTAATGAAGAGGCAAAGGAAATACAATTCAATTAGGTCTGCTGATTAATCTCCTGTGTATTGCGTGATTACTCAGTACCTCAAAGCAAAGAAGCTTGTGATGCTTTGGGAGTGAAGCTCCCATGCTGTCATCGTGAATTCAGATTAGCTGACCAAGTAAAAATTATGTTACCAAGGAAAATCACGATGCTGTCAGTTTTGGTGAACATTTTAGAGGTTGGTGAAGGGGAGTGTCAAAAATAATTGACCACCCTCTTTTTGGTACTGTACTGATGGAGGGGGAATTTATAAAACATCCAGTGGCAGCAGAAATACAGAAGTTTAAAAACCAAGGTACGGACACTAACCCATTGTTATTGATCTTGCTATAAAATTTACTTTCTAATAATACTTTCAACCCGGGTGCTTGGTCAACATGGTGGATGAAAACTCAAACATTAAGCCAGTGGGAATGGAACTCAGATTGTATGTGTCCAACATACAAATCATCTTTTACATTCTCCTGTTCCTGGTGGGCATTGCAGGCAATGCCATTGTGCTTGGAGTGATTGGTGACAATGTGTTGAAGGACTCCGGTAGGGGACGTAACTCGGACATAATTCTATTGAACATGGCCATGTCAAACCTGCTGGTGTCTGTCCTCAGGAATGCTCTGCTGGTCATCTCAGACCTGGGAGTGGAGGTAGGGGGGCTAAGGCATGGGGCATGTTATAGAGTGATAATACTGAATTGTGTTGGTGGAATTAAAAATCATTCTGTCATCAAATGTTTAATTTATCAACCTTCAGGATGTAACTTTAAAAGAACATCTACCAGCCACCAACCCCAACCCCCCCCCGACTCCTAAAATAATGAATTATATTGACTTGAAAAGGCCTTGCAAAGAATTTAAAGACATTAAAGAAATGATGCACTAAGTCTGGTGTTATCAACACTCAAATGCTAGATCTTTGCTAAGGTGATACTTAAGGCTGATAAATAAGGGATTGCATTATTGGCCAATAGGGATACATTCTTACTGAATACTGTGCTGAATTACTGAAAAGCGTTTCGGGTAATGACGATTTATAAAAAATTCCACAAATTCTCCATGTGGAATGGGTTTTGTGTTATCCAACTATGTGTGATGGTAGCAGTGAGAGAGGCCAACACTGATGATGGTTTTGACCACGAGCCAATGATCAAGGTGGCCAAAGACTGGTATTTCTTGGTTACAGTAACAATGTTCTCACAAGTTTCCCAATCTCTTGTGTAGTATGGTTGGCCAAGTTAGCAAGGTTTCCGTTTTATAGACAAGTCATACTGCTGTCAAGTTAATGGTTTCAAGAGAAAATATCTGGGCCAACAAATGAGTAAACACATATGTTAACATGAACAAGTCATTGTCAGTATAAATACTATCAGAGGTTCTCAAAGTTGCGGAAACAAATTTGCTATAATTTCAAATAACAGGTGTCTATGTATCTCTGTGGCTGCTCATTTTCAGACTCTCATGCCATTGTTGGGAATGATATATCAAAATACTGCAAATTTTCCTGAACAAAATATCAACTATGTTGGCAGGTCAGCAACAATGTACAAACACTACATTTTATTGTCAGCCAGAGGTATATAGCCTTTTGAAAAATTCCGACAGAATAAGCAAGCCTAAAAGATTATACTTACTTCAGACACTATTCAAAAAACAATACAGAAACCAGGTCAAAGTTCTGATTAAGTCTTTTTTTTGGTTCCTGATTTTGAATGTGGGAATGTGGCTTTGTCTCAGTGGTCCGCATACGTATTGTTTTATATAGATTGCTGGGTGTCCTAAACTTTGAAGCTGTATTAACACAGGAGTTTTGTTGTTTTATGTATGTAATCTTAGCTAAAAAAAAGACAAAACACACCTAGGTGAAAGTATTAATAATTGATGATTCTATTAAAAGAGTGGGTACTTTAGTACATTATTAGTAACTAATTATCTATTCTTTAAAACATGATGTTTCTGCAGTGAGAATGGGGCTTGTGTAGTAGTTGTAACGCAGTCTTGATGAAGTAGTTGGAAGAAATTGTGAAAGGAATACGGTGGCACTTGGTTTTTAAGTCTTACACACAAGTATACCTGAATGGAAGTATGGTTCTGTTACTCTAGTGCTGACTGATCAGTGTCAAGGACCTTCCTTGCTAAAAAGTTAATACATAAAGGCAATTTTGACCCTTCTCAAATGAGCAACATTTTAAGAATTAGAAGGATTAAAATGTTTGTATTGCTGAAATATTTGTTGTTCATTGAAGCTTAATGCATTGTAAAGATAGCAGTGTAAATAATTTCCCATTCCTCAATGGCATTTTTCAGGAGAATAATTTTTCTTTGTTTTTTTAAACGTTGTATCAACTAGACTTAAAACCCAGATTTACTGTACCAATATGTCGTCCTTTAGATATACTCATCTAAAGAATGGTGTCGTCTCCTGATGGGGGTTTGGGTGTGGCTTCGCTCTGTGAATGTCTGGTCAACGCTCTTCCTCAGTGCATTCCACTTCCATACCCTGAAGCGCATTGCTCCCTCTACAGCTATCAACAATGGTCCCAGAGGTCTTCCCAAGCCCCTGCTGCTAGGTCTAGGTCTCATATGGATTCTTAACCTTATCTACTCTATTCCTGCAAACATCTACTCCACTAGTGGTACCAAAAACAGCACAGAGGTAAGCATCTTTCAAATCTGTACAATCTAAACAACCTAGGCTCCAGGGCTAATTCTTAGTCACCAAGGAAATTGTGTCATCAAAGGTGGCATTCACTGTCCTTCCTAAACTGTTCTCTCGGCTTCCAGACTCTGATGCTGGTGAGCAGCACAACAAGGCCCCTGCTAGGTTGTGTATGGAACTTCCCAAGCAGTTACAGTGGCCTGGCTTATGCTACTACATCCATGGTGATTCATGAGATTATCCCCATCATTCTAATGGCCACCACCAGCATAGGCTCACTGTGCACACTCTATTCTCATGGCCGCATGCATAGTAAATCACAAGATGTTAAGGATGCACTTGTTAACAAGAGGGTAAAGGCTGAGAGACGAGCTGCTAAGGTGAGCTTGAAATTTTTGGATAGCGGTTGAAAAATAATGTTATGATTGCAGTTTAAAATATGACCATTATAATAATAATATTAATGCCTTTTATTTAGTTTTTATTTTATTTTTATTTATTTACCTCCGGCCTCAAGTGACAAGCATGAAAATATTTTATGCCATACATATTTTGCATTGTTAAATCTCACAAGACAAACATTGACAAAAAAGGTTAATATGCATAGATCATATATACCTTTTTCTTCTCATTCTAATTTTCCAGGTGATTTTAGCCCTTATTATGCTCTTTATTGTATCATGGGGAAGCAGCACAATCTCAGTCAACTACTTCAACTATAACCGTGGAAAGTCTGCAGAGTTTCTTCTGATCATTGCCCGCTTTGCCAATATAATCTTCATCGCCATGTCCCCAGTTGTTCTAGCGTTTGGTCACAGAAGGCTGCGGTCTGTCATTAAGTCGGTACTTTCTCACTGACAGAGACGATTGATTGGCTGACATTTTCAAAGTTGGGCAGAAGATAAAAATCTTGATTTTTTGACAATCTTTGATCCATGGATTTAAAAATAAAAATAAAATAAACCACTGCTTGCCCTGATGGGCATGTAGTTTGAGTGATAGTGTCAATCTAAAAGGATCTTTAAACCATGATCAGGTTAAATGACGAGTTCTCCATGTTAAGTGGAATATCATTTTGGTCTAGTATTTTTGAACGCCTTCACCTGGAAACAGATCACTTAATTGTTTTCTACATTCTCATTAAATTAAATAATTAATCAATTCTTAATTTCCCAGTATATTCTGTGTATTGTTACACACATTTTTGCTTTGTTATTAATCACTTAATTTGTTTTTGCACGCAACATTTATTCTCTTTTTCTGTTTACCTGAGTAGTAGTAGTATTTGTAAGAGAAAACAGAGAAAGAATAATTATCGTATTTGTTCTTCATGTGGAACAGGAACGTCATTACCTTGCATGTACAGTTTAGTCAACAGTGTTTTGGAGAATAAGTTAATTTAATGTGCATTTGTAAATGCCTCATAGTAGCCCGTCTCTAAAATGCGCTGACAACCTCACAGTAATTACTAACCTATGCTAAATAGTGTTATTTCTTATTTTTACATAAAATGTCGTGCTCTCCCATATTTGGACACCCTGGATGTTAACAGAGAGTGATAATATCTGCATCACTCACATTCCTTCTCTTCTGTTATTCAGTTACAATGGTCTAATCTGCCAGCCTCTCACTCTCTGTTGTCTGGTGTGAACTTTTAATTTTTAATGAATAAATATTTTCAGGCAGTAAGGTAATGTAAAGTAGATGTTATGACAGGAGAAGGTTTAAGCAAAGTTTGCTTGTTTATGTAAAGCTATATGTACCAAAAAACGTTTTGTTAAGACAATATTTTTCTGAAACAAGATTCAAATAGCCTTCTATAATGTTCAGAATTATACTTTTTTAAGAGAAATTCAATCTTTAAGACTTACAGTTTTGTTTAATTTAATAATATAGCATACCAATAGCAACATAGTACATTATACTACGACTAAACCGTTTCAGTTGCAGGCAAATGTTTCTTAATCTCCGTCCTCAATCCTCATTGAGTAAACACTGATAGGACAGTGACAAAGATAATATTAATAAAATCTGGCTAAGCATAAACTGTTAACAGCTTTAGAGAGTATGTGTGATTTTGTATGTTGATGTTTAAATTCTCGTGCAATAAGAGTACCAAGTGACAAACACGATGAACCCCCCCAACCAACACACACACACACACACACACACACACACACGTGCACACACACACACACATACACACACACACACACACACACACACACCACATGAAGGAGCATTGGGGACAATTCTGCAAATGAAGGGTAACTTAATTGGGCATGCTGATTAATCTCTTGTGTATCATGTGCTTGATGAGCTCCAAAAAAACATTATCTTCCATTGCAAGATGAGGCAACTCAGCAACATTTTGGTGACCAAGGATGGTTGAATTCCTGTCAGTTAAAAACATTAATAAGTGAGTGCCTTAGTGTTTTTGGAAAGCCACTGATTGGTCTGATATCCTAATTAAGTGACCCAACATTCAAATGAGGGCGTTTCATAAATAATTTACTGTACTCAAAAAGTCAGTGTTTGTCACCAAGTTGTGCCATATTGATGGGTGCTGTTGTATAGCCTTTGGAAGATACTGTGATTAAACACATTAAATCCATTACGGAACACATATTCAACACCATGTCATTGTTTAAATGAATGCACACTTTTTAAATGGTTTCAAATAAAAAAATATATTATCACCTGGAATTAAGTTCATATGTAAAATCAGTGGAGATGTGTCTTAATCTCTCGGTGACGCTTGTACAAATTGTTTTATACATTTTTGTGGTTCTGCTGGGCATTGTTGGCAATGCAGCCGTGCTTTGCGTGATCGGTGACAGTGTGTTGAACGACCCAAGTGGGGGACGCAGCTCAGATATCATTCTGCTGAACGTGGCCTTGTCCAACCTGCTCCTGTCTGCCTTCAGGAATATACTGTTGGTCGTCTCAGACCTGGGAATTGAGGTAAGGGGGTCATTGTGGCAGGATTAAGATGGTTATGTAATGTTTAAAGGTTGAGAATGTGAACATTGATTTTCGTACGATTTTTTTCTCATGTTTTGTTAAATTTGAACTAGCTGTTGCTTATTATCTTTAATGTTCCTATTGTTTTACACTGTGAAAAGCTAAACAAGTTTAGTTTTGTGATGCTATTGAAATTTTCAAATGTTATTTTGCTTAGATGAGATCTATTAAGCTTGTATAAAATGTAAACAGCATGATATCATTTTACCTAAAGCCTACTCTCTTACAAAAATTTAATACAAACTGAAAAGGCCAATGGTCTGTGTAGGATGGACTGCAGAGTATAGAATGGGGAATTAGATTTAAATGCCTGAGGCTTTATTATCACAAGCATTGACAGAAAATGTTTACTTAATCTTGAGCTCATAATAAGAAGCAGGACAACAGTGAAAACTACATAGATGAGGGTAAACACGTGAACAGTTCAATATTCAAGAACAGTCGTTTTCTGGTCATTTTGTATTTTAATGATGACACCTTTTTAATTATTTGCTTAAAAAAGTATTTTCAGTGGGAAGGAACAATAAATTGTATACACCCATGACCTGCACAAAACATAGTATAGACACAGGATATTGAACACTTTCGGTCACAGGAAAATGACTAGACCTTACTTTTTTCACTGCTACATCATCATCAGCTTATCAAATTTTTAAGGAACAGTGGTAATGCTGCCATATCTAATAGCATTTCTGGTGCCTTCACTGCTGTTTTGTCTACTGTTGCTGCTGTTGTTAACCTTGCTGTTTAGGTGTGTCAGAATTAAACTGCTACAGGTTTAGTCTTAAGGTTACCATGGTAGTTCACCTCCAACCCTGGCCAAGGAGGTTCCTTATTTGAAACCTGTATCATGGGTCAATTAAGTACCTGAAATAAAAAGTTCAATGTCTATTAAAACTATTCAATTTTCTCAAAAGTCACAGACGTTGTACAGATGTGTTAGTATATTCCCAGTAACTTTGAAGTAAGGAAAGTTTTACCATAGATCATGTGCCGCAGGAAATGAAGACAGTAAAAGGGAAAAGTTTATGTTTGGTTTTTGTTTTAGAGATTCTATCACCAGCCTAAAGTAATAGATTAATCTCTCCCTTTAGCTTTACATACCCAGGACATGGTGTCGTCTCCTGATGGGGGTTTGGGTGTGGCTTCGCTCTGTGAATGTCTGGTCAACGGTCTTCCTCAGTGCATTCCACTTCCAGACCCTCAGGCGTGTAACTCCCTCTATAGCTAACAACCACGGGCCCCAAAGTCTTCCCAAGCCTTTGCTGATGAGCTTAGGTCTTGTCTGGCTCATCAACCTCCTCTACTCTGTGCCAGCAAACATCTACTCCACTAATGGAACAAAGAACAGCACAGAGGCATGTTTATTTTACCTACTGTTAAAACACCTAAATGGTTTACGTGTTCTTTGTCTGATTTATTTATTTATTTTCAAAAAGTTGATTATGTCAAATCTGATTTACATGTTTAACATGTTGTATGATGTTTCAGTGGCCAAATTGTTTCTGTTCTGTCCTCTGCTCTCTACTTCCAGACTCTGATGCTGGTGAGCAGCACGACAAGGCCCCTG
This sequence comes from Galaxias rostratus, assembly GCA_036024795.1. NCBI lineage: Eukaryota > Metazoa > Chordata > Actinopteri > Galaxiiformes > Galaxiidae > Galaxias > Galaxias rostratus. Next base: position 16,900 of record JAVQJS010031228.1, read on the forward strand.
CTAGGTTGTATATGGAACTTCCCCAGCAGTTACAGTGGCCTGGCGTACGCCACTACATCCATGGTTATTAATGAGATTATTCCCATCATCCTGATGGTCTTCACCAGCATTGGATCCCTGTCTACACTCTATTCCCATGGCAAGATACATTTGGTTAAGGACTTAGCTGTCATTAAGAGAGAACCAGCTGAGAAACGAGCAGCAAAGGTAAGTGAATGGTGAATTACTTGGAGGGATGCTTAAATTTAATTGTAAGTCTGATGAAAAAAATTAAAAGAAATACGTTTTCAATAAATGAGCGTGACAGCTGTAATACTATTTAGACATACAGCAGAACAGAGATGACACACAAAAGACTTAAAATTCATGCAAAATTTGTTTTTATTTTATTGTCCACTTTCTAGGTTATTGTAGCTCTCGTTATGCTCTTCATTCTATCATGGGGAACCAGCGTTGTCTCAGTCAACTATTTCAACTACAATCGTGGCTCATCTGTACAGTATATGCTGTCTATTGCACGGTTTTCCAATACTCTCTTTATTGCAATGTCCCCAGTTGTTCTGGCAGCTGGTCACAGGCGGCTGCGTTCTGTCATGAGGTCTCTACTCAGGTTTAAATTCATATGCCCTCTTAATGTGTGCTATTTGATTAAACATAAACATTAAAAAAAATGTAGGTTTGAGTTTTTTATACTTTTATGTACTTTGTACATAATGTTAAATTGTCTATTTGTAGTGACACAATGTATACCATTCAATTAAATGTCTTGGCCTGTCGCTTAACAGTTTGCAATCAAAATAAAAATAACTAATTGCATGTGCAGTGCAAGGGCAGCCAGATTGCAATTATTGTTGAGTAATGTTTTGCTTGTTGTTTTGTCAGACTATTTTAAGTCCAATTGAAATGGGAATTGTACCTGCATGTAGGATCTTTGTACAAAATATGTGGGTTGTTTCATGTTGAATTAATACACAACAGCAAAACAGTTATAAGCACGAATATACTGTAAAACATTATAAACACTGAAATTGATCCAATATTGACAACTAATAATGCTCCTAAATTATTCAATAATGATTACTAACACATTTAAATCACCTAATATTTGTTTTGACTATCTAATTGGTGCCACTCTCTTTTTTGATAGAAAACACGGTTTGTTTTGCCTTCTTTTCTTTTATCTCCAGGGATTTGCTCTCTTCTGCATTTTCCTTTTGAAATTTGATCTTGTGAGTAAACCCTACAATAATGCCAATGATCTTCCTTCTTAGTTTGCCATGTCCGAGTGCCACCACCAAAGGACTGAATCCCACAAACAGAGAAGCCGAGAAATGAGCTACAGTCAAGAGTCCCTCAGCATGTTGGCCTCCGTTATGATTGTAGTATGTCACAGCAGCAACCTGAAGAGCCCAACACACAACGAACAGTGACACTAGCGACATTATTACATGCCCTGCCTTGCGCTCACTGGATATATGTCTTTCCAGTTTCCCCTGGCTCCCCCGTGCTGTTTCTATTCCAGAGGTGACAGTCCTGATATGTTTGGCCAGGGCATGCAGAGTTGCCAGGTTGGTGCCCAACATCAACACCAGGGGTGCAACCTCATTAAGTGCAAGTGAGGAAGATGCAAATACAAAGCCCTGATACTTTGAGGGGAACTGCCAGACACAGCCTAATAGGGGCCTGGTAGTGCAACTGATTACCATCAGCTCCACTGTGACATTGCCCTGAACTTGAGTAGTGAACACCAGAGCTGGCAAGGACAAAGCCAGGTTGGCCCCCCACACCAGCCCCAATGCAATCCAAACCCGCCTGCGCTCCCGCTGTTGTGCCAGTGGGCCAAAAGCCACATGTTGTCGCCTCAAGGTAGCGTAGTGGAAGGCACTGAGGGACAGCGTCACCCAGCAGCCTACAGCTCTCCACCACACCCACAGTAGCATAAACAACAGACACCAACCTGGAGCCAAAGTTAAATCCAGGCCCAGGTCAGACACAAAAATAGGCACAGTGCGGAATAAAGAGGTCAGCAGGTTGACTAACGAAAGATGTACCAAAATAGTGTCTGATGGAGGCAGGTGTCGAGAAGGGCTCTCAATTGCTGACTGAAATACCTAAAAGAACAAACACAAACCATCGGTCATACTCTGAAATCTTGTAACCAAATCGTTTTTGTAACAGATTTACTTGAAAAATTGTTTTACAATATTTTCAGTAAAAATATAACTCTTACCACATAGATTACCAAAATGTTCCCTAGGATACCAGAGAACACCAGAATCCCAAAAACGATGGCGTCTACAGTGAGGACCTCCGACATTGAACCCTTTCTTAACGTTGCACCCCAAGTAAATCTTTAGATGCCACATGCATGTCTGTTTATATAAATGAGATTGGGTGGTTCCCTATACCACCACAGCAGGGTTCTCACTCCCAAAGAGTTGTTCCCTATACTTAGTTTTATAGCCATTTACATGCATCCATGAACAAATTCATGACCATTAAAGATCAGCAACCTCAGTGTTGCTGACCTTGTGTCTCTTTCAGCTACATACCCTTTTGATGCACTTGTCTTACACATCTGCAAAGTTGGCAGTTTTGTCCTGTTGACATAACGCACATTTAGATTCAAGTACAAAAAGTTTCCATCAACAGATAAGTTGAAGGAAGGTTATGCATTGCACTTATTGTATTCACAGTTTGCCTCCAGTCTAAATCGATCTGAGTTATCAACTAACTTAGGCCCAAACCATTATGGTACGATGTTTACTAGGAAGGCTTGGCCAATTTAATAACAAATATAAAAAACTGTCTTTTGGAAAGTAAAACTATCATCAACAACAAATACTGTGAACTAGACAAAACTGAAAACACATAGACCATAAACGGCATACAAATATAAAATTAAAGTACACCAGTATTTAAGTGAGAAGATTTGTCTCCCTTTGTTACCACATCATATGTGTGCTGACCATCATTTAGCAGAAGTACACAAAGCAAGATGAGGAACCATTAGACATGTTTACTCTGCATCCCCTCAGGAGTCTTCTTAGTTGGAGTCATATCAGAGTTCCACTGATACTGCAGTTTCTCTTATTAATTAGCTTTGCCTTCACTGCCTGTTTTTCATTAGCTGTTTTTTGCTTCCGTCTTTGGGAACGGACCCACAAGACAGAAAAATATCGAATTAAGAATAATAACAAATAAAACATTTTACATGTTGATTGACTCATTTACTTAACCATTTTTCGTGATGTGTGAATCCTTAATCTATATTTTTCATGAATAATCTTCATTTCGAGAAATCTATCTACATGTTCTATGAAGTGTATAAACACAATACATGAAAGGGATGCCCTGGTAAAACAGTTCCTTGCTGCAAAGTTTAGATCAGGATGCTTTTCGTCTGATAGTGTTAGGAGGAAAACTTAAAAGTGTAGACAACAAAAATAATTGACGAATACGAAAATATTACAGTATAGAAGACATTAGAGAATACAAGGGGGCAAATAATGGAAACACCAAGATGTTCCTTTATTTCAAATGTAACTTCTCTGATTTCAATTGGATGAATGGTCACTGAATTTTGTATCAAAATCAACAGTTACCTCTTTGGTTCTATTTATATTAAGTTGTAATCCTGACATGTTATGATTATATTTCAACACCAACTGTAATGCGATTTCATATAAGTAGGCTACTTACAGGGTACAATACAACAACATATCAATCTATCTTCAATATGTTAGTAACAGTATGTGTATGATTTTTTTTATTATTTTTTTAGTATTGCCCAAAAAACATGCTCTTCATTTCAGGGTTATGATCTAAATTTCACTCTATCTAATTGTTCATCAGGGGTGATTTACGTTGCATATTGAAATAACCTAGGCGTGGTTGCTGCCCACCGAAAGCCGCTGAATATTTAAATAAATTGTGCCCTACCTAGCCGTAACATGTCAAGATGGTTACACATGAAGTTTGCTATAGCCTACATGGGATGCTAGATCAAACCAAACGTTGACGCAAGCAGAGCAACAAAAAAAAGAAAAGATAAGTGAGTGGGAAGAGCGAGCGGAGGCTGGAAGACCCACTGGATGTTGCAACGAAATGGACGCTGCAAGATATATATTTCGGACAGTAGCTGTTGCCGTACACAATCTTTTATCGTATTAACAACAGCTATCCTGGACTAGTGCATGACTCATGTCTGGACATCCAGAATACTCCAAATATGTAGTTGCGCGCTCACAGACAGTTAAAACAACATGCGCGCGTGAGACACCCATTGAGACATCCAGGCAGGAGAAAAACCAAGTGTGATGGAAATCTGGATAACCGCATTGTCCTTGCCCAGCCACTGACACGTAAGTTGTACGTTATAAGATGGATGGCTTATGTTGCCTTAATGTCCTAAAATAGCTTATTTTTCAATTAACACATCTCTGTAATATATCGTCTGTTTTGTCAATGCATGTGCATATGGAAGGGTGATTGATTCAGATTTTTGTGGCAGATGCAGACTATCCTGCTTGGAACAGAATGGAGTTTCAAATTGACATCACAAAGCGCATGGATTTGTCTACAACCTACTCCTTTATGGCAATCATACATTTGTACACACTCTTTTCTTTGAAAGGGCATAATTCCCTAAAACTGTAAACAGGACAGAAATGACACAGCAACCCTTAGCAGCTATGCTCACGGTATGGGGATTGTTGCTCTGGATATGTCCAAATGGGTCTCACTGTGTCATAACATCATCAGCATCCTCAGTAGACTACCATCCAGATGTAGAAAGTGGGAGGGATGTGGGTAGTTTTCAAAACTGGCAGAGGCATAAAAATAACAGTAGACGTTCTTTCAACAATGAAACCTTGGGGTATCACAGGACCGAAAACATGACCACACCAAAGGAAGACTCTGGCCATGTGACTGGCATCTATTCCCTTATCTCCCACAGAGGCAATATTCCCACCACTGTGAAATCAGCAAGGCCAAGCAAAGCAAGTTGGGCAGATGGAGGGGCCCCAGTATGTGCTTATCGTGTGATTGAGGGGGGCATTGGGGGAGCCTTGTGTTTTCGACAAACTCAGTTAGGATATAAATGTCTTCAAGGAGACTGCAGAATTGTGAGTTCTTATAGAGGAACCTTTTTTGCCAATGTTCTGAGCAATGGTAGTGCACTGTTACAATGGACACACAAAGCATCTTTGGAAAGGCTTGACGAGAAAGTAACACATAATGTGACCGTTAATAGAATGACGACCATAATGACAGGACAGAGAGTGGCTCAGAGGACAAGGTCTGCAGGAGTAGATGATAGAATGCAGCTAAAGAAACCACCTAAGAGACGTTTCAGTCAAATTCACCCCAGAAGACTTGGGTTTGAGCTAGGTTGTTGGTGGAATGGAAGCTACACTCAGTTTGAATGTGCCGGTGTCCATCTTGGCTCTAGCTGCAGGGACTTTCTATTAGATGAGCTACATGAGAATGTTCCCTATCGCATCTGCCTGCGTCCCCTGACCTCCGTTACCTTACCTCCACAGGTTTCAGGATCAGCACAGAGTACTAACTTGTGGGATTGTTTAGAGTTCACTATTTCACCCCTGGGCATGCAAGATATTGTAATTGCCATGACAACAGTCGGAGGAGCCATCTGTGTGATGCTAGTCATAATCTGCTTACTAGTAGCATACATCACTGAAAACATCATGAGCCCCACAACACAGCACACACACAATACATACTATACACACTCTCACCACTAATCTTTCCACACCACTCATAATGGAAAATAAAGGCATATAATCTGCAATTTTTTTTATTTTTTAGATATGATCTATAATCTTGGAATATGTTTACCCTCCCACATTGTGTAAATCTGAAACCTAACCCTGTGGAATAGTACTTGGCACATGATGAATCTCAATGGCCTCCCAAGGAACATAAAAGAATGGACCTAGTAGCCATACAGAAACTTCCTCACAGCGTAATAAAAACAAAAAGGCTATAAAAAAGCTCCACTTCCCAGATTTACTATGAGTAGGCCTACATTATTTTTTAGCCCTGCTTTTAAAAACGTTTGTGTGGTTGACTTCCTTATCTGTTTATGACGATAGGCTGGAACATCCATTGTCAACATGATTTTGGGTTGGCTAGATTGATTTAGCTAAAGTTGCAGCTACTACCATGAGTTAAATCAGATATGTAAACTGCAGCCAAACTGAAGAATGTTTTGTAATATACATTATATGGTAGTTTTATCCATGAGTTTTTGCAGGTCTATCTTGTATTTTTTTTTCTCCTGTGTGTGCCAGTAATTTCAATATTAATTTTGTCTTCAATAAATGATAACTGCGCCTCATCATAATGTCCAGTAAATAAAACACAACGTTCACCCTACTATTGTAAACCCCGTTTCGTGGGTTTGTGTGTGTGTTTGTGTGTGTGTGTATGTGTGTCCGTCCGCGCGCGCGCGCGCGTGTGTGTTGAGCACGCACATTTTGTTTCCGACTTTTCTGGATGAGAGTGACGTCAGTGACTGAAATCCCGCCCATAAAACGACGCCAGCTTTAAAATGCAACGAACGCAAGCCCTCTTCCGCCATTTTATCAAACAAAGAGAGGCATTCTTTCTGATGAGTAACTGTCCAGTTTGAAACGCTTTATCTACCTCATTTTCCTCCCTACATTTCTTATCTAACGAATAGCTCTGCTGTTGTGATTTACGTTTTAATTATTGGTTAGTTAGTTAGTTTATTTGTTCAGAAGAGTCGTTATGCCGAGCCACCCGCTGCGCGTGGCGGTTGTGTGCTCGAGCAACCAGAACCGCAGTATGGAAGCGCACAACATCCTCAGGTAACAGAAGAATGTAAAAGAAAACCTAACCAGCTACGACGCCGTTCAACGAAGTCAACGCATGTTTATGATGCGTATCGCTGTTGTGCCCTCTCAAAAAAGTGGAAGATCGCAATTTTCTATCTCGACTTGTTACCCAAATACTCAACGTAATTTCGTTCCTATCGCGTCGATCAGCATTTCGGTTCGCCTCTCCAACAACGACAAACGGGAACGGATCGCACTGTTAAAACAGAATACGTCGCTTGTCTCTTGTGTGCTAAATAGATTTACATAAGTTACATTGTTTATTTAATGGATTCAGTATTGTCAATGGGTGGTTTAATGTTTGGACCGGGTGTTTATTATAACTTCACACCACAACTAAAATGTTTGGTCAACTGCGTCCTTCCTGTCAAGGTTTTTTCTCCCAGTTACGTCAAGCTCCCGGAAGTGGAACAACTTTACTGTTCATACCATTAATATATTTATCTTGGCGAGGTAGTAGTAGCCTACACTATCTGTATGTTTTCAAAGTCAATAATCCACCTGGACCAAATTTTATTCTTTAAATTAATTTATTTCGAAAGTCATCACTGAAAAACATGTTTCTGTTGGTGAGGACTTGGATACACAATTGCTTAAGGTTGACACCTTGAATGTTCTGGGTTGTCTTGCGCTTACCATTTTGTCCCTCCTTCTCTCTGCAGCAAACGAGGGTTTGATGTACGTTCATTTGGTACTGGATCCCACGTGAAGTTACCTGGTCCAGCCCCGGACAAGCCCAATGTTTATGACTTCAAAACTACTTATGAACAGATGTACAACGACCTGGTCCGCAAGGACAAGGAACTGTATCCCATGCACTCATGCATGCACCACTCTCACAACCATTAAGTGTCTTACATGTGTACTCCTGGAATCTTTGTAAATAATTGAGCTCAGGGGATGTGGTGGCTTAGAAGTGTATCTGTGTGTAAAATTTAGGTTGACAAAGAATTCCTAAGAAATAACACAAAATGCAAATTTTTACTACTTAAAACAAGATTTTACGTATCATACTTGTTTGGTTGTTTAAACTTAAATTAAAAAGCTGTATATGCTCCATGGTAGATGGGCAACATGTTTGCTCAATTGGAACAGACCATTAAAACAAGTCCTGTAAATATAAAGGCTCTGTTTTCCGTTAAATTTGGAAAAAACATTCTTGTTCCATTTTACAAGTTCTCTTTGCATTTTAGTGGTATGTTCCAGTGATTCCCTGGAAATGGACAGCTAAACTTGGCAAGCCAGCACTATTTGCAAAGTGTTTTCAATCATGGATCTAGCCATTACAATCTTTGTTCCGTCACATTTTCAGTATTATATGAATTTTTGCATTCTATTTTAGCAGTTATTGGAAGTTAAGACCTGTAATCTGAAAATATATATTTTTTATCAGTTCAGTGACTAAAGAACTATGTGTTTTAGTGGTTATATTTGTAGCATAATTTATCCCCATCTGTAAACTTTTAATTTCAGTGATGGAAATGGGAGAGTTGGCCAGTATATGTGGTATTTTGCATAGGGGTCTTTAATTTGGATAGTGTAAAAAGACACCCACCCACTTTTGTTCGTGTCGTTGCACTATATTTAGTCTCCACTAGATAGTGCTATGGTGTTGATGATGTATAAGGACAATGTTGTATTTTCAGTTTCATCTAAAAATGAAAGCATCTGGGTTTATTGATGGCACACCAAAGGTTTCAGTCTGATAATTGATTTTAAGATCATCCTTCTGGTTGTCATTCTGAGAACAGTTTGACTCAACATAACCTGGCGACCTAATCCTATCCATTTTGCTCAAAAGGTCACCAAGGTTAAAGAGTAATCATTAAATTAAGCTAATTGTTCTAATTTTGCTGTAAGGTTGTATGTGAAATGGGTTCATCTCAAAGTGCAGTTCTGTGTTTCTGCTATTGCTTTGTTCCTTAACTCTATAACTCAGATATACACAGAATGGAATTCTGCATATGCTGGATCGCAACAAGCGCATTAAGGCCAGGCCCGAGCGCTTCCAGAGCTGCAAAGATCAGTTTGATCTCGTTATAACGTGTGAGGAGAGAGTATATGACCAAGTACTAGAAGGTGAGGTTTGGAAGAAGTATTACATAAAAATATTTTATTACCTGTATCTGGGCTTTCTGTGTACTACTGCCAGATGTGTTTTTTTGTACGCTCCTTCACTAGATCTTAACTCTCGGGAGCAAGAGACCCTTCAGCCAGTGCATGTGATAAATGTAGACATCCAGGACAACCATGAAGAAGCCACACTGGGAGCCTTTCTTATATGTGAGCTGTGTCAATGTGTAAGTTTCAACCAGTTGGGTTTTAGCCAATGCTTTGTGGCTTTACAAGAATGTAATGCAAATTTGGCCAGAAATGTTCTAGGGATAAGTTTAACCAAATAGTGTAAAATGTTCTACTTCCTCAGATCCAGCACACTGATGACATGGAGAATGAGATAGATGAACTACTACAGGAGTTTGAGGATAAAAGCAACCGGCCTTTTCTTCACACAGTCTGCTTCTACTGATACCCGTACCCACCTACCACATTGTGCTGTAAATCCTTCCTAAACCACACATGCTTTACAGAAAGACAAATCATAAATACCTTCTCAATCTATACACACACACACACACACACACACACACACATACCTGTCCCCCCTCCCCTATACATATAGTGAGGAATCTATGTTGGATGATTGCTCCTAATTTATAGAGCAGGCTCAGTCATAGCTCCTGCTCTGCCTTTCCTTCACTGGGCCAAGGTCCACCCTCATCCTACAAAAAGCCACTTCCATGTCTCCTCAGGGAGAGCAAGTTCCTTTAGTCAATTTAATTTATCTAGTCCCTGTGAGAAAAAAATAACAGGATTTTTTTTGTTGGAGACTTTGAGCACATGGATGCTGATTGACTCAATTTCATTGAGTTTCCTTACTGAAACTGAACTGAGTATATATTATTGCTACTAAGTATGATTTGTCAAAGTTTACTCCTGATCAGGGATAATGTAACGTTGTTCGTAAGGATCAGAGAGATATGCTCGGATGTGAAAGTGTTTTGGTGTGATTGACATGTCTGAGTATTGTAAATGAGTAATAGTTACAATGTTGGAGCTGATAATGAATAACCAAACAAAGACCACAAGGTCCCTTTTCTCCCACTTTATTTACATTATGTGTTGATTCATATTTAAAGTCGGATTTGCTATCTTTCAGGGCATAGCGTGTGTGGGTGTGTGTGCGCGCGCGCAAGTGTGTGCGTGTGTGTAAATGTTCAAACTTAAAACAATGATTTGCAACTCAGTCCCGAGTGCCTGAATTTCTGTATGTACATATGAATCCACTAAAGGAATAAACGTCTCTGAGAAATCTCTCTACTATATTTATATAGCCTACCGTTTTGTTGTCTGATCGAAGGGGTGTCCGTCAGAATGATGTATTGTATTATAACATATAAGTTTTCTGTTCGGACGCAATAAATACGGCCCCAAACCAATTGAGTAGGGATGGAGGTAAAAACCAAATAGGGGTGTGGTATCGATTGGCCGGTAAAGTCGCATCCCACCCGCAGGTTAATATGAAAGCAGATGGACACGCTCAATGGCCACAAGCCAAACAGATTCTTACACCATTCAGGACTTTTAACAAGATGTAAAAATTTACGTTTTTACGTATTACATCAGCTACGTAATTATACTGGTTACAAATGAATCCTTATGATCCACAATGTTGCAACATGCCGAGTGATCGCAAGATTCGACGGCGCATGCCAGACAGGTGTGCTAGCCTTGCTGACTTGAGACGTTGTATCAAGTGTCCATTTCTTCCAGGCATGTTTTATTTACATGTTTAAGCTTGGGATTTCCTACTGGCGGGTGTAAAGACGATACGGTCTTCTACTTTGAGCTGATTATGGATCTCGGACAATAAAGGAAAAGTGTCCATCATTATGTAGGGGAATTTTGCAAAGACGACCAAAAGGGAAACGCTGTAACTCACGAAGTAGGTCATCGGCCTATTGTAAATAAAATATATTCAACAACAAATATTGGTTGTATTCTACAGCACGGATAAATTGTTCCAAGACTTCCTGGTACAGAATCTAACCCTGCAAAACCGATCACCCTGCGTCTCTACAGGTTTCTTACAGCTAAACAACACTAGGGTGGTTTTTAAAGAAGCCAACCTCTTGAGATCGTTTTTCCACTGACCTGAGGCTACTTTGTCATGTCTTAAGACATCCACTAACCTTAATAAGTAGAAGGCTAGCATAAAAATGATTAGCAACAGCATATCATAAAAGTATGCGGATCAGTAATCACACCTTAGCCTAGTTTCACAGAGATCATTTTCATATCGGTTCATGGGGAAAATAGAATCGGGTGGGCGAGGCGCGGCTGAATGGAGTTGGATACAGAGCCCTGATGCATCTGCTTCTACTCAACACCTATGCTGCGCATAAATAAGCTGTAATAACTGAACATATTGGAATGCGAGCGCAACCTCCCAAGATCTTCGTGATCGTGGGTGCTGTTTTTGTGATGGTAAGAAGCAAAATGTTCGGGGTTTATGTTCGGAGTCTTCTTTGTTTTATGCTCATTTTGGGGGCACATCCAATACTCACTGTACTACCTACTAAACTTAATTGTATGCAAGTCGCTGGAATTCCCGTTCACCAATTACTTAATATCTTTATTTTCAGACTATATCTTATTTTATGGACGTGAATGCGTTTCTGGACCGCTTTCACAACTACATTTTGCCTTACGTGCGGGGGGAAGACCGCGTCTGTCATTGCAATTGTGGAAGGTAAAGAGGAAAATTTGAAATGATAAACGTGTCGCTAAATTAAAAAGGCATGTTTCTCAGTTATTATTTTCAATAATGTTCAATAAGCTTGCCCTTAATGTGTGGCCAATAATGTACTAGTCTGTGTAGTTTTACCTGTGTTTCACCTGTGTGCCTTCATCCAAATAAGCCCACGGTTATCCAATTGGAAACTGGTAGACGATTATGTTACCTTACGTACCAATAGGCACATTTGCCAACTATTGTGTTACTTGTGCTTCCTCAGACCACAGCAGTTCACCTGTTTCTGTTTGAAAAAATAAATAAATAGCCATCCACCCTAACCGGAATGACACCACACACACAATCTTTAGCATACACAAATTGGAAATTGCATTACTTGTGAAAGGAAGTTTTCCCAGTATTGTTGTCCTAGCCTCAAACACTTCCTTTTTGCAAACTTAGTCAGACTCCAGTATCCATATTCTCTTAAACTGTCCCCTCTCTCCTGGCTATAGAGATCAAGTGCACCATGTTATACCCTACAGTGGGGATAAGTCTGTGGTGGACTCTGCAGAAAACTACTCTGTGAGTGACAGTGTGACCAAGCAGGAGATGGACTTAATATTTGGACTTCTTCTGGGCTTTTGTATTTGCTGGGCTTTGCTGTGGCTGGATGGAGCATTGCATTCTGCCCTTAGGGCCTGGAGGGCCAAAGATCACCATGGTGAGTAGTTGCCAGCAGCCTCAATGGCTGAATTCATAGGGTGATAGACCTGGAAATAAAAACAAACACATGTGTTACCTCCTTCTAAAACATTGGCACAATGATATAGTGGTTTGTCAGATAGATCATAGAAACTATTACAGTTTTTTCAAATTGCTTACACACCTGTTGCGGCATTTGGCTTGCCGTGTCAAAATTCTAAACACAACATAACACACAACACGTTGAGCTAAACATGATAACATTAAATTCTGCAATCAAAGCCTAACAAACCTTTTTCAAAATGGCATTTTTGTCCCAAATGATACACACGCGTACCATCTGAACTAACCATCCAAAGCACCAAAAACCAACCACCAATACTAATGTGATTTGTACGAAGCACTGCTGTATTTTGCGCTTTGTATACAATTTTAAGTTTCTCACTTATTTCTGTGAAAAATTCGTCTAGTTTACGCACAATATTAATATTTAATATACAGTAATGAATGCAAAACATTAATCTAAACTCATGGAAACAAAATGTATTTCAGTAAAATTACAGAGCAGTGGTGAACAAAACATTGTACTGTAAGAGATCATAAGAGATGGTGGTGGTGGATCTTTGGGTGGTGTTTGCCAACACTATATTTTTTGACAATGGGTAATTCCTGTTCTTGGGTGGACAGACGTCACCTTTCTCCCTCAGAAGGTTGTCTGTCATTTCTGTAGAAAATTAAAGAATATGATTTATGCAATTGAATGGGTCATTTATTCCTTTACAAAATATACTTTCATACTATGCAGGGTACTGTAACATTAAAACGGTATAAAATGTACTCTACAGGACTATACCTATTATGTTGGTTTACGAAGGAGCATATACCTACTACTGTAGGACGCTATTATACTGTTATACAGAAAAATATGCAAAATTGCATCGGTACAGTCTAGTGTAGAATATTTACTGTAAGACATATCTGTTTTCCAGTCAAAATGTTTGCATTACAAATGGATGCTACTGTTTAGCAACTCAGGTTGGGTTGGCCTCTCTGTCCAGTCTCCCTCAAAGTAAGGCCATGATGTATCGTATGACATGGTCATGTTGTTGGAAAGACTGTGCGTCTCAGTCGATTTTCTTTGTTTTGGCCTCTTCCTACTCTGACTCCTCCTGCTCTCTTTTTTCCTCTTTCTCTACTCCTTTCTTTCACTACCTCCATGTGTACAGAGCTTACCTATGGTCAATTTGTGGAACAAAGGCTGAGACAAATTGGTGTTCAATTAAGGGGTTTTCATGTGTGTGGCTGGGTGATAACAGTTTCAGGGATACTTTGTGCTTGAAATCGAAGTGTTCTGATTCTTGAACGAAGTGTCTAGTGTTTGAAACAGCATTTACTGTTTTGCAATGCGTGTGTTGTAGAATTGCAGACAAAGTCCAAAGCTGATAAATGTGTGCATTTGTGTTTCTAGCATTGACACCTTGGTTTAAGATATGGGTTCATGGTTAAGTTCACGTTTTGATGCTTTTGTATCAGTATTAATTTTTAGTTAAAAAAATATATTATAGCCCTTCTAAAATATAAGCTTTAGGTTTTTGTACATCCCATCTACTCTACTACAAATAATTTGTGTCCCCTTAATAAACCCTTAGCCTAACAAAGATGTCAAGACCTCTGCTTTCTCTTTCTTTGATTTTCTGTAATGTTTACAGTTGTTCACACAATAAAATTGGAACTTAAAACGTAATCCCTGAAACCTGCAACTCATGTACCAAATTCCTAAACCAAGTCGGCAAAATTAAAAGCACACAATCTGCTTCACACTCGGTTTTAAATTCTAAATCACACTTTTGCAAAACATTACACAGCTCCCAGTTGGCAACACCCACTCTTTACACGTGTAAAGGCTAGTTGTTTAATTGTCAGAAATCAGAGATTTATCACAAAAAAGGGCCACAGATGAGCTCTTTTCATAAAACATTTTCTTTTCTTTTTTTACCAGATTATCCTTTATCTTAATAAATGTTTTCATGGTATGGATGGTATTCTCTGCTTGGGTATATTAAGTGTTACACACAAAATACAAGTGTTCCGCAATACTGCATTTTCGTCTGCATTGGTTTGTGTTTATTTATATATATTTGAGTAGATATACATCACTGTAACAATATTTTACAACTGGATACAGTGTAAGACTGAAAATGCAAAAGGCATAAACCTACAGAGAAGATAGTCATAGTAGTGTTTTTGTTGAGCACATCAGTGTGTTGGTGGTCTATTCATATAATGCTCGTGTGTACTTTTGCTGCAAGAAAAACATTTTGGTAAAAGATTAAACTGTTTTGGAAGCAGGGTTTGCATTTGATAGATATTTGCAGTTTTGCATTTTGTGTTGGTGGTTTTGTGTTTAAAGTTTGAGAAAACGAGTCAAAGATTCAGAGAACAATGGTGAAAAACTGCATTATGCACTGTTCATGAAACAACCCTATATATGTAACACATTGTTTTAATCTACCAACAATTTGTCAGCTTAAGTGTAAAACCAAGTTAGTTATTATATCTTTTTGAATCAGCATATATTCCACTTAGCAAACCAACTAATTTTTTTTCTTCCCTTAAATTCTTTAGATAGGTTCTCTTGGTCATGGGTTCCCCGGTTTTGTAACCTGAGAGACCTACGCAGACGAGTGCACCTAAGGCAGATTGAGGACTCCAGTGGCAACATAGTGCACATCAAACAGAAACTCTACCACAACGGGCATCACAGCCCACGTCACCTATGAGTGGACCAAGATATGATCAGCACAAGTCAAATTTCTCAAAAACCACAGACATGAACATTTGGGGCAATTTTCTCTTCTTCAGTGTTCTAATTTATTTAGTTTGACCTAAAACCAATCGGTTATGTCCAACAACCACAACTTGCATGGCAGCACAAAATAAATCTGACTCTTCAAATATAACGGCAGCTCTGCTAAAATGTGTATTCAAGATATCTTAAACAAATCACTTCATAACATGTTGCAAAAAAAACACTTTCTATGGTTTAGAACAAAAAATGGGATTCAATTAAAGGGGCTGTTTTTTATAATCTTGTTCTAGAATATTTCTGATATTTAGTAAGAAATGTAACTAGTTAATATTTTCCCGTTGGATGAAAATGTATGAAAACTATGATATTTCTAATGAATGTGCAACTTTTTTAGCAAACGGGATTGTGTTAATTAAAAAATATTGGCATGCCGACTGGGTGCGAGGTCCCTCCAATCACCACAAAGCCATGATTATCTTCACATTAGTAAATGTTGCTACAAATGTTTTGTATTCTATCTTCTCATATTAAACAATTCAGTATTGACAGAAAGTCTTGATGGTTTTGTGAATTTGCTTGCCTAAAAAGGCAATAGAATGGTGTAACAGCATTTCATGAGGTCGGAATGTTTCTACTGAGGCAGTGGAGTAATATTATTGTACCATTCCACATGACGTACAAGTCAATAGTTATAGTATCCTTGTTTAAAACCAGATTTATTGTGATTCACTCAGACTGATATCATATTGAATTAAAAAAAAATCTGTTTTAGGGTAAACCCATGCAGTTATTTTAAAAACAATTTGAACACACAACATATTGGGTCATTGAAAATGCTTATATGGTTTTAATCATGAAATAGAAATAACCTGCAAAGGCTCGGTCTTGCTTTTAGCTTTCAGTGCAAATATTATTCCCAACCTAGACAGTTTATTATGCTTACTACTATCTCCCATGGTTATGTTGAGTGCCGTTCAATAGTGCAAAATGCCAAAGTAACATTTGAAAATAAATAGTTGGGGTGAGAGAATGTTATTATTTTCAAGCAAGTACATGTTTGATTAAACAACACATTTGGTTGTGACATAGTAATACATTTAAAAAACGTATGATTATCTGTTCTGTTATTATATACAGTAATTCAAAGACTGCAATATTTTATGATGAAACCAGTCTGTCCTATATGATAAACCAGCATCTTCTCATAAAACCAGTATTGTAATCCTACCTACGTCTTTTGCGATTGGGGAACTACATTTCTTGACATACTCAAGAGAATGACAAGTGAGAACTTTATATTTTTTACTGTTCATAACAGTTTTGTTGGTCATACAGATCATTGCATTCACATTCAGTGCATTAACATGAATAATTAGACACATGGTTTCATGTAAATTATCTTGTTTTGTTTTTTTACAATATTGACATATCGTAAACAGTAGAACTACCCCACTTGGTCCTATTCACAAAGTAATATAAAAAAAGTGAATATCTTTCCCATCCTCCTGTCAAATGGGCAAACATAATATTCAGGCCAAAGACATTTGATAAATTGGAGGCATCCTAAGTAAATCCCATTAAATCACAGGCTTCAACCACATTTATCAAACAGGAGTTCCATCTTTAGGAGGAGCAGGGGAGGTCTCCTTTTTGGTTAGTTCAGTCTGGCCTACCCTCCCTATTCCCTCCCCCTGGGGTTGTATGGAAACTTCTTCAGAGGCAGCGGGAGCAACAGCACTTTCTGAAGAGGGGAATGTATCTAGTGAGACTGGAATATCATCCAGAGTTCCTTGGCCTTCTACTCCTTTACTTGACTCAATAACTGGAGCAATGACCTCCTTCGCCTCGGGCAGATCATCGTGGGGCAACAACGCAAACCCGATTTTACTTGCACTGTCTGCTGCCCCAGCTTGGGAGGTCGGACTAGATTTGCCTTTGGCATTTTCAGTCCCTTCCTCATGCAGCCAGCTCATCTTCTGAAGATGCTGCTTGGCTGCCTCTACGACTCGGGCGTCAATCATTGCCTCTGTCAGCACCCCGTCCTCTGAGGAATACGCTGCCGCCTTCAAGATAAAGAATGAAGGACAGGTGTATAATGTTCCAACAGTATTCCATTGTATTAGGTCACGCAATGTGGTAATCTGAAGACATTTAATCAACATATAGGTATCAAAAACTGAATGGGCTAACATACCTGCCAGGCAACACCAAGTTTGGAGATCTCTCTACCAGACATCCCGTCGGTTAGCTTTGCAATCTCAGAGCACTTCTGACCATAATCAAACTGAGCAAGCTTCATTCTTCTAAAAAAAAAAAAAACAGACGCACGCCGGCGCACAAACACACACAAGGGGGGACAAGGGAGTTAGACAAATTTGACAAGATCTATGTAATAAGTCTGGTTTGCCATTCTCAAAGAATCATGGCCACATGGATTTATTTGGATGCTTTTATCGACAGGATCCATTTGCCTCTCCTATTGCTCTGGCCTGTAACAACAGTAACTATCTAATGTTTTTTGAGTTCAAGTATATTAATCACAATTTAAAACAGATGATCCTATCTATGATTATCATGGTAGCAATTATCCTTGGTAGCTGGGATCACATTTCTTGCTGTAATAAACTACATGGGACACTTACAAAAGTGTCTTGAAAGCATCTAATAAGCTCAACTAACTATAGGCATAAGAGTGTATTTGTTAATTGTTTAAAATGATCCCACAAGTGTCCGAGTGAAGCCAATAGTGTTTGGCACTTGCTCCTTTATAGATATCTGGAACTTACGAAAGCCATCACAATCAAGATTAAACCGGAGTGTGAATATGTGGTTGTTGGACTTACTGCCTTCCTCCCGTGGCTGGCTCCAGTACGTATCTGTCAAAGTAGAGTCGTACCAGTCTTTCTCTCTCATCAGGACCCGGTAGAGCAAAATTGACTATTTCATCTATGCGATCATTTATTGCCCAGTCAAACTGCTCTGGTTGGTTACTGGCCAACACCAACATGAACCTGGTAATGAACGTATGTGGGGCTTCAGGATCAAGATAATTCATTAAAAACAAATTATTGACGTGTTTCTTTCATTCAAAATAAATAGGTATTAACTTGTTGCTTTGTTCTCCAGTGCGGTACAGGAATGCATTTAAAGTGGCACGAAGATCTTCACTAATCTTCTCCTAAAACAGAGATAACCAGAGTGTGATTAAAGAAATCGGAATTTGAACCTAGACATTATTGTAGTTCACCAACTAAAACAATTCGATGCTTGCAGTTTTGCCTATTTCGGACTTAATGTTGGTATGAAATTTATGCTCATGTGCATTTGCATGCAAATCTGTCTTGTTCTCGCGGATAAATAATATAAAGTCTATATACTATAGACATATAAACATCTTATATATACTATAGACAATTAATTTCTACTAATATTCTTCATATAAGGCAATTGTCAAATCAACAGATCTCCTAATAATTTAGCAATACTTACAGTTGATCTCTTACGTAGAAAGGCATCTGCTTCATCAACAAAAAGCAGCAGGCTGTTTTAAAATGAAAAGAGGATGACTTTAGTATTTGCCTTACTGCTACACACTGATTATGCTATTTGTAAGATTTAGTGGCAACATCAAATAATATAATGGTGGCTCATTTGAGAACACATACCCACGGCGACTTGTATTGGCCCAGTCAAAGACTTTGTGCATGGCGGTCACACCCTCCCGGCCCATGGGTGCCACGTCTCCACCTGTCATGATGGCGTAGTCCATTCCAGAGTGTACTGCCAACTTCTACTTAAAGCAAAGATAGAAGCCTTGCAATATGCCCTTTCAATGCCGTTGAAAACTTAGACGAAGTCATCACTTGAATGTTTAATAAGTTATGTGGTATTCCATTTACCCAATCTAAATCTTAATTCTTACATAAAGATTTGTAGTGTACCTTGGCAAATAGTGTCTTTCCAGTGCCTGGAGGGCCATACATAAGGATGTTTCTGTAGAGTCCATAGTTCTGCCTTGTATTCCTTGTTGCTATGGCTATGTCACGCACACGCTCTTCAAGGGATGGCTGAGGGTACAAATGAATGTTCTTAACAACTAAATATTAAGAAACATTGTCGTTTCTTGCCAAGGAATCCATTTGTAATACAGATCCTTACACTTAACACAACTCCCTCAAGGGCATCCTGTGGTTTGCTTTTCAAGCGCTTTGCCATCTAAAAAGACAGATTGGAAAAGATAAGTGGTTAGAAGGCAATCACTAACACAGATAATCAGCAAAAACTTGACTTTTTACAGTACCTTGATGGGATGCTTAATTGCCTCGCCCAAAGATATGCGTGACGTCTCTCTGACCAATGACGGTTTCCCAAGCCTGGCCTCAATGTAGCGTCCTGCCACACCTGTTGCATTGCGGGCTGAGTACACACCAACAGCTAAAAGGGTCAATCCTGCCACCTAATGATATAGAAGGAGAATTAAGCAGTGGAAGTGGCAGTCTGGGATACTCAAGGCAGGTTTATAGAAAGTAGTCATTGAGAACTATCCATTACCAACAGTTACCAGTCCTTACCGTGGCTGTAACCTTGTCCCAGTCTGACACAAAGGCCCGGAAGCCCTCTCCAAACACCGCACCGGCAGTTCTTTCACAAAAACAGAAAAACAGTCATGTAGAGGTCTTGTCCGCCAGTCACACCAATAGCTGTATGATTGTATTATGAGTGGTCACAACTGCGGGTCTGTCCTACCGTATAGTCTCTAGAACAGTCTGTCTGTGTTCTGCCGCCTTCAGACGGATCTGCTCACGGATTATATCGGCATTCTCCCTTTCCACACGGGCCCGTGCTTTCGACTCGGCCTCCACACGCAGTAGCTCATTCTTGTGCCTCAGCTGCATCTCATGTTCAATTGTTGCTGCACAAGTAAATTAATAAATATATTGTATAAATATAGAAAAAAACTTTAAGCAGAATTGTTATTATTGATAATGATACTTTGAGCCAATAGCATAATTTCCAACACTAAGAGCAAGACCTCGTCTTCTTTGAAAAACAGCATGTCAAGTGTAGTGTAATGTTTTCAGGTTAATTTGCTAACATTAACAACTGGACATCCAAACATCGCGCCATCTTCTATCACTGAAAGCACTTTTTTGTGATATTGCTGTAGTGTTTAGCACAAGACAAACACATTACCACGTTCAGGATTCTAAGAGGCCTTGATACTAGTGTATCAGTCAGTACCTTTTCTCATAGCCTCCTGTTTATGTACAGATTCCTCCTGTTTGCGAATGTTATCCTCGTTAAGGGCTTGCTGTAACGAAAGGAAAAAAACTTTTTGTGCTGTACTATTCTGGGCAGATCATAATCTTTAAATTACGATGATTATCAGACAACCTTACCTGTTGCTTGAGTTGATCCTCATACCTCTGTCTCGCTAGCCTGTCCTGATACTGAGCTCTCTGAAAGTAATACAAAAAAAGAAAAGGTAATCATATTGACAAGTTTGTAGCACCCCCTGTTGGTTCAACATCATAACCAAAAACTTGAGTCATATATTATAATGACTACAGTATAATTGTAAAAATAAAAATAAAGAAAGAAAGAAAGAAGAGGAAAGGTCAAATCATTGAATAAAGAAAAATAGATCCATAAACACTGCTTAAAAAAAGAATAATAAATATGCTTGAAATGCTCTCTTTTCATTGGCTTTCCTCTTACCACTTGATGCTGCTTTGTTTCTTCATTAACAGTTTTCCTCCTCTCATCTCCTTGAATTCGTACCTGCTCCCCTTTCAGTTGCTCCACTGCGGCTTCATACTCCTGTCATCCCGACAGACAAAAATAAATATTTTGGGAAATATCAATAATATCGTGGAGAACAGTGTTTGTCCCAGTGTTCTCTCATCCTTGACTCTAGGACCAATATGCATATTCACTCAGAACTATACCTTTATTTTGCTTTGGTGTTCCAAATGCACACTCTGCTCCTGCATTCGAGCCAGGTCCAGGGCCTCTTTGGCATGTCCTTAAGTGAATATAAAGAATTTGAAGATTAATTCAAGATTAAAACCATATAGAGACTCAAGGTAATCTAAAAAGCCTACTGAATAAACAACGTGAAGAAGATTAAAGGTTATACTGCCCGATGCAAGTTATACAGAAAACTATGTTGACCTCTGAATTTCACCTTGAATGAACCCAAACTAAATGAACAGACTGACAATGAGGTGTCGCAGTACCAGCGTACCAACTGCAATCTTAACAGTTGTCGTATAGGATTTACGGGGTCACCGTCAGGCATAAGCAATGCGTTTTAGAAGCCAGGGGAACAATATGTTGCATCAGCATCACTGAGCCGGGTGAACCACTCATTATCGTGTGAGTATTGAATGACTTGCAAATTTCTACCCAGCCAAATTTACAAAAATATAATTTCAGGCATATGGATTTGCCTTCATAACTTACGTGATTTGTCGAGTTCTTTCGCTGCATTAGCTGCGCGCTCCAATCCAGTGGGATCAAAATTGCTCCACTTGTCCTTGGGTTTATCGCCGCCACCACCGCTGGAGCCCCCAGTCGGTGGAGGTGGTGGAATCGGGAGTTCAGGTGGTGCTTCGGGTTGCCCCTTGTTTAAACCAAACAGCCAAGACATATTTGACGTGAACGTAAAAAGAACGCAGTAGTTCGAACCTCTCAGGAGCGAAAAGATGAGGTAAGGACACCGCTGAAATTTGACAGCCCCACTTCCTCAGGTCCCCACACGCGTGTCACACTTCAGCTGTTTACGCACGCGCACACGATTTGATCTGTTCAATAAAGGACAGTATCTGTGATTGGACACCAACACTTTCTCTTCTTATTGGTTGTCCATAGCAAAGGTCATCAATATTTCCACGCCCACAACGTCTATGGTGGCTGCACTGGCTCAAGTCTGCCGTTCTCTTTCGCTCCGTGTTGGTGGTGGTTTTGCCTGCGTATCCACACAAGGTCGATATGGGCTACGACATTTAGTCACAGCTACCATCAAAGATTAGTATCATGCAAAAAGTATCATACTGCGAAACTATACATTTCAATAACATACATACAGACATCGTTCTGGATAAACAAAATGTTTAATGGACTTAATAAACATTTGTATAATGACCATTTTAACAGTTTAAATATAGTAACATATATTTACATAAAAACAAAGGCAATACAAACAAGTGTCAACTTCCTTTCTTACCACAAGGTATTAATGCACCAGAAACCTTCACAAAATACAATGTGGATAGTTAGGATAGTGGCTGTCATGATTAAGTCTTACACAGAGGGATTTCTGCGGAACACATTGATCGAACATTGATCTAACTATAGGATCGAATGTGTGTGGCTGTCTTGAAAATATGTTTTTCATCAAATGAGAATGCGTGACTGTGGACTGGTCGATCATTGAAGTAGAACTACACGGGACAATACACCCGGAAGCTGTTTGCCATCACCCAACGCCGCACGGAACCCTTCCTCTCGACGTGCTTGAGCCAGCTTTGCAAGGGAAAGAAATGACCGAGGTTCTGTGATGGCTAGATCACTAAGGACACGTCGATTGACTTGAACGCTACTCTGTATAGAAAAACACAATTAATCAATTAACACGTTTTTAATATCACTTGACAGGGTTAAACTAAACAAACATTTCTACACAGTGCTATACACTAAAATACATGGATAATAGGTGTAGTGTCATGTGTGAGCTTGCTGACCTTTACTAGGTTGTGCATAAGTGCAGGATACTTCATGCCATGCTCCCGTGATGCAGCTGCTATACGTGAGATCCAGAGCTGTAAAAAAACAAAAAAAAATCAAATTAAATCAAATGTCATCGTCACCCTTTACAGGTGGTGAACAGCTAAGATTGTCCATCTGTCTTGCTACAGATTATGAAAAGTTTAAAATAATGTTTTGGGTGGTGATACTGCATCACACAGTGTCTCTTAGGCAAGCAATTTGTTCAGTTTTAATCTACTGACATTTTATGTTTGCCAGAAGTTAATTTCCTCTAAACTTTATAGACAATTTGATAACGTGTTAATCAGTGAAAAGGTAGCTACACACAACCAGAGAGCAATTTTTTTGGTTCTCAGGTTTGAACCCATGACAAAGTGACTGGTATTGCATGGGTGTCATGCTTTTCGGTGAAAACGGGTCTCATTCTGTAAGTAAACAGGAGGCAATGTGAGACACATAGTTGCTGCTACCAAAAATTATTTTAGTAGGCATACAGTAGTACCCAAAAGAAATGACGGACAACAGTTGAGTGCCATAAAAAACAGCAGCGAAGGTAGGAACAGAAGACCTTTATGGGAACTATTTGAGACAGCTTTTGAAAAAATTTCCTACAGATATGCAGTATCATTTTTGTTTTACAGTCCTAAGCAGCGCTTATTTGAATACCAATTGGTATATAAATTTGAATATTCCATTAATAAACCATTTTCCCTGTTTATCTTACCGTTCGCATGTTACGTCGTTTGATAATACGAGCTTTGGTTGCGTAGACGAAAGCTCTTCGCACAGCCCGCACTGCCAGACTGTAGCATCGATTCTTTCTGCCTCGGAAATGCTGAAAACAGAAGCAATGGGTAGTGGGAGAGTTGTGACAATTTGCGGGGGACAGATAAATTTGTCATTTTGACAACTCGGCGGCCTGGACAAACTAAGATAATAATGCAAGTTAGATGTCAGACAACTAGTCCCAAAATGAACGTTTCGTTGATTTAGTCCAGAATCTGTCTCAGTGTCCATGACTTCAGTAGAATGTTTCTCATCAGGCCAGGGAACTGTCTGATTCTTACCCGTGCATTTTGAATAACTTCTTTAACCTTCCAGTATCTATCCGGTCCACGACTCCGAATCCAACATGATAATGTCAGAAAAACCATTTTATAGTTCTATAGTTTTTTTTGCAGCCGATTATCAACACGGCAAATTATAAAGATTATATGACCTTAAACTAGCCCGGAAATGAACTGTCCAAAACGTGGCTCCTATCTCGCGATAGTTTGGATGGTTCGTGCACCGTTGTTGTGTTCTATATCACTGCGGTGTCAATCGCAGATTACGGCTGGTGTTCGGAATCCCACTATGCATGCACTATGCATGCTTAACATCCTCAATTAACATACCAAAAATTAGTAGGCAGTGTGCCAACTATACATAGTATGTGCAATTTGGGTATTGAAAAAGTTCCCGGATGACGTACTAAAATTGGGGGAAATGTTGAGTACCCGAGAGAGGTTACAAGACGATTGCTCAAGCCCCAGAATGCTATTTAGCATTTTCATTTTGACTTGACAGCATTATAAAAACGTGGGGTTTTGGTCACATGTTCCACTTGAGTATACTACCTACAAAATCAAATGTTCGTAATAATAATAATAATAATAATAATA